>CAUYRH010065977.1:0-52255 GCA_963574655.1 Perodicticus potto | reverse complement strand
GATGAGTGCTAGTGGTAGAGATGTGGAAATAGGAGGGGACTGGCAGGAGTTGAGAGTTAGTAAACAGCTCTGGGGTGAGGGAAATGCAGCTTCCTAGGAATAAGGTCTTGGGAGTTTCTTAATACACATGAGGATCAACAGGACACAAAAAAAGGAAAATGATTTAACGTGATCCTAATTATAAATAGCAGGTAACTGATAAAAAGAGAACTGAAATTTTTTTTTTTTTTTTTGAGACAGAGCCTCAAGCTTTCACCCTGGATAGAGAGCTGTGGAAGCACAGCTCACACCAACCACAAAATCATGGGCACAAGCGAGTCTCTTGCCTCTGCCTCCCAAGTGGCTGGGACTACAGGCACCCGCCACAATGCCTGGCCATTTTTTGGTTGCAGCCATCATTGATGTTTGGTGGGCCTGGGCTGGATTTGAACCCGCCAGCTCAGGTGTACGTGGCTGGAGCCTTAGCCCGTTGACCCACAGGCGCCGAGCCAAAAGAGAACTGAAAATTTGCTCTGGCAGCAACTGGTCCCACTAATTGTAGACACAAGAATTAAACTTAGTTAGCATGTAGCACAATTATTTCTATCATTAAATATATGGCAATAAGAGAATGTGGGTAAGTGTTATGCAAACTATAAATCAATGTATTAATATTGCTGTTAGGCTTGGCACCCATGCTCAGTGGTTAGGGTGCCAGCCACATACACTGAGGCAGGCCGGTTCGAAACTGGCCCACACCTGCTAAAACAACAACTGAAACAACAACAACAAAAAGATAGCTAGGCATTGTGGCAGGTCCTATAGTCCCAGCTACTTGGGAGGCTGAGGCAAGAGAATTGCTTAAGCCCAACATAGGTTGCTGTGAGCTGTGATGCCATGGCACTCTACCGAGTCTTAACATAGTAAGACTGTCTCAAAAGAAAAAAATACATATTGCTGCTATTATGTGTCAGGTTAGCTTTGCAGTGAGTTTGATTAAACTATAAACTCCACCTGTTTTATATCTATATAGATTTGCTCAAGTACAAGGTCATATGCTTGTGACTTTTAAGGCATCATCTATAACTTTATTCCTAGATGACTCTTTTCAAAGGGAAATCACTCCATTCTGGTAAGTTAATAAAAAATCAGTCTTATTTCTTTATAGTTTTGTTTCTTAATCTTTACTACCCAAACCCTTCTTACTCTGTCATCCTGGCTAGAGTGCAGCTCACTGCAATCTCAAACTCCTGGGCTCCCTCTGTGCTTTTCTCACTGCATCTTTTGCACATCTCCTCCAACTAAAAAGCTTTACTTTCTATAATTTACATTACCATTTATTCAGACAGAGTCTTACTTTCTCACCCTTGTAGAGTGCCATGGCCTCAAAGCTCACAGCCAAGCTTAAACTCCTGGGCTCAGGTGATCCTCTTGCTTCCGCCTCCTGAGTAGGTAGAACTACAGGTGCCTGCAACAACATCCAGCTACTTTTAGAGACAGGATCTCAATCTTGCTTAGGCAGCTTGAACTTCTAAGCTCAGGCAAATCCATCTGATTTGGCCGCCCAGAGAGCTAAGATTACAGGTGTGAGCCAGTGCATGGGCCTACATTACTTTTTAAAAAAGGAAACATACACAAAAGACTGAATTTGCTTTCTCAAAAGCATACTAACTTTCCCAACTGTAGAGAATTGCTGTTGTATAATCACACATCATTTATGTTTCTTGTAATAGTCTGATTTTCCCCCCTTGTTTTCCAGCATCATCCTGCCATTACATGAACCCATCAAATGCACTCTATATATGGTTACTAGTGGTTAGCTCCCTGAGGCCAGTGACTAGGCTACATTTTGTGATTCAGTGGCATCAACTGGACTAATTCACGACCAAGACTGCAAGGCAGAATCATGGCTGCTTTTAACCTACAATTGTGACAAAAATCAATTACCAGCTTTGATGGTTTTCCATGTAAAAATGGATTTGGCTTTTCAAGTATCACTTAGAAATGTGTATTTCATCTGAGAATATACAAAAATAACTACTTTCAAACAATTTGCAGCACAAAAAAATGTACCCATATGCTGGAAACTGAAGAGAAAAAGAGAGGAATGAAACTCTGTAGTCAGCTTATTTATAAATCTGACCGATGGGCTCGGCGCCTGTGGCTCAACAGGCTAAGGCGCCAGTCACGTACACCTGAGCTGGCGGGTTCGAATCCAGGACGGGCCCACCAAATAACAATGACGGCTGCAACCAAAAAATGGCCGGGCGTTGTGGTGGGCGCCTGTAGTCCCAGCTACTTGGGAGATGGAGGCAAGAGACTCTCTTGAGCCCAGGAATTGGAGGTTGCTGTGAGCTCTGATGCCACAGCACTCTATCCAGGGTGACAGCTTGAGGCTCTGTCTCAAAAAAATAAATAAATAAATAAATAAATAAATCTGACCGATGGTGGCAATGGTCCCTGGAGTTGGTGTAAAGTATTAGCAACTTTCTCATCTTCATAGTAAGGTCTGGCAGGTAATTTTTTAATAATATACAAAAATAGTCCTGTCAGGTCAGGTCATTAGACTATATTAATGAGGCTAAAACAGGCAGAATTCCTACGAATTCAGACAAATGTAAATACTTACCTTCTATAGAGGAGTCTTTTATCTCCTCTATGAAAGTTTAAGGTCACAGAATCAGGAGTCAGGGTCCAGCCTTTTCCTAAATCCAAAATGACTAGGCTTTTCTCCAAGCTTTGAAATAGGCAGGGCTATAATGTCCTTAATTGTAATCTCTACCTTTCCACCACCCACACTTATCAAAAAGGGCAGGATCTTAGTGGGGACAAGAATCTGAATACTCATCTCTTGATGAAAAGCCACAAAGACAAAGTCTACAAGAAAGGCACTGAATCTTTATAGCTTCCTGTTTTTATTTTCTTCCTAGAAGCATTTCCTTGGAGAACCTCATCTCTCCCTATTCCATCAATTCAACTTTGTCTAGATGGTTTGGCAGGGCAGACGTGGAGTACTCTATATCCACCTGGCCACAGTAACTGTTCAGGAATAGAGATGTGGTTCAAATAAGACTAGTATTTTCCTGAGACTTTCTGGTATTATAAAAGAAAAGATAAAAGCCTACAAGGACCATGGCAGCCTGAGACTGAAGGGGCTGTCTTGCCCCTGAGTAGAGAGGCTTCTAAAAATGAGGCCACGCAGAGTAGCGGGACTGGGGAAGAAAGAGTTCTGATGACATTTCTGACCTCCTAGATGTAACCTTTGCCTTGGTTTCCTGGTTTCTAAGTCATAAGTTGCCCGACATCTATTGTTTTTCTTAAGTTTGTTTGCATTAGGTTTCTGATACTCAATAAAAAGGGTTCTAATAAATATAACATGCACCTTTATACTGACAAAATTGTTTCTTCTTACATAAGAATTATGTTGTAGGGAGTTCTAACACTAGTTTTACATGCATATTTCCTTAATGCATGATTTTCAAAGATAACTTTTCTTTTTTTGAAACAGGTCTTGCTCTGCTGCCAGGGCTAGAGTGTAGTTGCATCATCACAGCCCACTGAAGCCTCCAACTGCTGGGGGTCAAGTCATCCTATTGCCTTAGCCTCCCAAGTGCATACCACCACAGCTGGCTGATTTTCCTTATTTTTGGTAGAGATGGGGTCTTGCTCAGTTTCCCAGGCTGGTCTTGAACTCCTGGCCTCAAGCAATTCTCTTGCCTTGGCCTCCTAAAGTGCTAAGATTTCAGGCATGAGCCCCATGACCAGCCCAAAGATAACCTTATAGAAAAAAAAAAAACAATTAAAAAGACAGTATTAGAAAGTGAAGAACAAAAAGGATATAACTTACAGAAAACAATTAACAAAATGTCAATAGTCCTTTCTTGTTAGAAATCACTTTAAGTGTAAATGGATTAAACTTACCAATTACAATAGTCTGAATGTTTGTGTGCCCCCCAAACTCACTTGTTGAAACCTAATCCCCAGTGCGATCACCTCTTTAGGAGGGGATTAGGTCATGAAGTCAAAGTCCTCATGAATGGGATTAATGCCCTTATAGAAGAAGACTAAGGGAAGTTGTTTCCCCTTTTTTGATATGAGGTTACAGCAAAAAGACTTCCATCAATGATGAAGGGGTACTTATAAGATCCTAAGTCCAGGGCGGTGCCTGTGGCTCAAGGAGTAGGGCGCCAGCCCCATATACTAGAGGTGGTGGGGTCAAACCTGGCCCCGGCCAAAAACTACAACAACAACAACAAAAAAAAGATCCTGAGTCCATAGGTGCCTTGATCTTGGACTTTCCAGCCTTCAGAATTGTGGGCAATAAATTTCTGTTGTTTTAAAGTTGCCTAGTCTAAAGTATTTTGTTATAGTATCCTAAATGGACTAAGGCACCAATTAGAAGACAGAAACTGACAAAATGGATTAGGAAAAAATATAATTCAACTGTGTATAAGAGACTTATATGCTGTATATAAGAGACTCACTTTAGATGCAAAGATACATATAGGTTAAAAGTGAAAGAATGAAAACAATATTCTATGGAAATGGTGACCACAAGACAGTTGAGGTGGCTATCCTAACATCAGACAAAATAAGACTTTAAGTCAAAAATTGTTACAAGAGATAAAGTCATTATGTATTGATAAAAGGATCAATGCATCAGAAAGATACCGCAACTATGAACATCTACAAATCAGTCATCCTTTGGTATCTGCAGATGATTGGTTCCAGGACCTCCTGCAGATCCCAAACTCTGAAGATGCTCAAGCCTCTTATATAAAATGAAATACCATTTGCATATAGCCTACACACATTATATACCTTGTTTTTTTCTTTTCTTTTTTTTTTTTTTTTGTAGAGACAGAGTCTCCCTTTGTCACCCTTGATAAGAGTGCTGTGGTGTCACACAGCTCACAGCAACCTCCATCTCCTGGGCTTAGGTGATTCTCTTGCCTCAGCTTCCCAAGTAGCTGAGACCACAGGCACCCGCCATAACACCTGGCTATTTTTTTGTTTTTGCAGTTCTGCCGAGGCCGGGTTTGAACCCGCCACCTTTGGTATATGGGGCCGGCGCCCTACTCGATGAGCCACAGGCGCCACCCATACCTTGTTTTTTTCAAGATGGGGTCTTGTTATATCACCTAGGCTGGTCCTGAACTCCTGGGCTCAAGCAATCCTCCTGCCTCAGCCCCACGGTTAGCTAGGCTGGAGTCAAATGCCTGGCCTCAAAGAATCCTCCTGCCTTGACTTCTCAAAGTACTGAATTTATAGGCATAAGCCATGACATTTGGCCTTGTATTATTATTTTAATGTTTTCCAAATATTTTTGATACATGTTGGGTTGAATCCACACAGATGCAATATATGGATATGGAAGGCTGACTGCAGGTAGGTCCTACAATAATTTTGGAGACTCTAAACACTCTACTTTAATAATAAATAGAACATCCAGACAGAAGTTCGATAAGGAAATAGAAGACTTAAATAACACTAAACCAAGTAGCCCTAATAGACACACACAAAACAAAATCTTTTCAAGTAAATGAAACATTCCCCAGATAGATCACGTGTTAGGTCACAGAACAATACAATAAAAATATCTAAATTGACTGGGCATGATGTCTAATGCCTGTAATCCTAGCACAGCAGTTCTCAACTTGTGGGTCTTGACCCCTTTGGGGGTTGAACGACCCTTCACAGGGGTCACCTAAGACCATCCTGCATATCAGATATTTACATTACGATTCATGACAGTAGCAAAATTACAGTTATGAAGTAGCAACGAAAATAATTTTATGGTTGGGGGTCACCCCAACATGAGGAACTGTATTAAAGGGTTGTGGCATTAGGAAGATTGAGAACCACTGTCCTAGCACTCTGGAAGGCTGATGGGGGAGGATCACTTGAGGTCAGGAGTTTGAGACCAGCCTAAGTAAGAGCAAGACCCCGTGTCTACTAAAAATAGAAAAAAAATTTAGCCACATTTTGTGGCATACACCTATAATCCCAGATACATGGGAGGCTGAGGCAAGAGGATTGCTTGAGCCCAGGAGTTGAGGGTGCAGCAAGCTGTAATGAGGCCACTGCACTCTAGCCCTGGCAACAGAGCAAGACTGTCTCATTAAAAAAAAAAAAAAAAAAATATATATATATATATATATACACACACATACACTAAGTTAGAAAATACTGACAGAGAAGGTCACATATAATTCTATTTATATGAAACATACAAAATAGGCAAATCCACAGATACAAAAAGCAGACTGGTGATTGCCAAGGGCCACAGGCCCCATGAAGGTGAGCCTGGAGACTAACTGCTTATATGGTATAGGGTTTTGTTTTGAGGTAATTAAAATGTCACATATTTTATGATGCAAATTTCACCTCAATTTTAATTAAAAAAGCACCTGAGATAGCAGTCAGAACAGTGGTTACATTTTGGGGAAGTAGTAACTGGAAGAGAATATAAGGGGTTCCTAGGATATTGGTCATATTTTATTTTTTGATTTCAGTGTTAGTTATCCAGCTATATTCATTTTGTGAAAAATTTCAAGCTTAATAGTTGTGATGTGTGCTTTTTTCATATGAACATTATACTTTAATACAAAAACTTAGTTTAAAAAAGTTAAATATAGTTATCATAAGACTCAGCAGTTCTACTACTAGGTATACACCCAAGAGAATTGAAAACATATGTGTACACAAAAACTTGTATATGAATATTCATAGAAGCATTATTCATAATAGTTCCACAGTGGAAATAATCTAAATGTTTACCAACTAGATGGATGAATGAAATAGTGATACATGACACAGTGGAGATGAACCTTGAGAATATTATGCTAAGTGAAACAAGCCTAACACAAAAAACCACACATTATATGACTCCATATATATGCAATGTTCAGAATAGATAAATCCATACAGGCAGAAAAGAGATTGGTGATTGCCAGCAGCTTGGGAGGAGGAGGTAATTACGTCGGCTAATGGGTATCTGTTTTTTGGGGAGGTGATGGAATTATTATGGAATTAGTTGTAATGGCTGTACAACAATGAAGATATTAAAAATCATAGAACTGTACATTTAAAAATGATGAACTTTGTCATGTGAAATATTATAGACAATATTTCAATTAAAAAGTAAACCTTAGGGCTCGGCGCCTGTGGCTCAAGCGGCTAAGGCTCCAGCCACGTACACCTGAGCTGGCGGGTTCGAAACCAGCCCGGGCCCGCAAAACGACGACAGCTGCAACCAAAAAATAGCTGGGCGTTGTGGTGGGTGCCTGTAGTCCCAGCTACTTGGGAGGCGGAGGCAGGAGACTCGCTTGAGCCCAGGAGTTGGAGGTTGCTATGAGCTGTGATGCCAAGGCACTCTACCCAGGGTGACAGCTTGAGGCTCTGTCTCAAAAATAAAAGTGAACCTTAGAGGGTGGCATCTGTGACTCAAAGGAGTAGGGTGTCAGCCCCATGTACCGAAGGTGGTGGTTTCAAGCCCAGCCTTGGCCAAAAACTGCAAAAAAACAGTGAACCTTAAACTTTCATCATTCAAAATATATGTGAACTCTAGCGTATCAAATAAAAGAAGCCCAAAGTGTTCTAAGAAAAGTTCTTTTTCCTCTGCCCACCCCCCCAACACCATTGGAAAATTGAGGTCTAAGCAGCAAAGCAGGGGATGAAGGTAGGACTGTGAGTCATAATTCAGTATACAAGCTTGTGACCAATATCTTTGTCCCTGAACAAAGGAATGTGATAGTTGATGAGAAACAGATCTTAGGCTGAAGCAAGGGAAAGTGGTTGTGACAAAGTGTTGGCAGCCCTGACACCAGGCTGCTTCCCATTACTTCATCCAATGGGTCATCATGCATTAGAAACGAGTAGTCCTGGCTTGGTGCCCAAAGTACAGTGGTTACGGCACCAGCCACATACACCGAGGCTGGGGGTTGGAGCCTGGCCCAGACCAGCTAAACAATGACAACTGCAACAAAAAATAGCTGGGCATTATGGGGTCATCAGTAGTTCTAGCTACTTGGAAGGCTGAGGCAAGAGAATCACTTAAGCACAAGAGCTTGAGGTTGGTGTGAGCTGTGACACCACCGCACTCTACCAAGGGCGACATAATGAGACTCTGTCTCAAAAAAGAAAAAAGGAACAGTTCTTTCTGATATAATTACAGCAGGAAGGGGCTCTGAAGTACTTTTTACCCTTTACTGACTTCTTTTTTTCCACTGATGGCTTTGGTTATATATTTTTGTAGATTTATTGAACCAGTAAACTAGACCTCCAGAACTCTAAAAGTATCTGGGTTTATAAATCAAAACCAAAACAGACTGACAGTTTTCTGGGTAAATCTGGAACTGAGGCAGCTTAGATTAAATAAATCTTCGAGTTGATGGGACTTAAAGGTCAACAAAATTTTACTGGGTTCTGGTTCTCATTCCTACTGTGTTCTGGAGCACACAGTCCCAAAGTACAAAGAAGAGTAAAAGTACAAAGAAGTATCTACTGGCATTTTAGATGATCAGAGAGTAGTAAGGGGTTTCCTTGGTGTTTTGAAATAATACTTTCTTGCTCCAGTGTTCCAGAAATTTCAATATTGTAAGAGAAGTAGTAAGACTGAGTAGAAACTGATAGATAGTTGTGTGGTATTTTTTCAAATACTCTGGATTTTTCAAATACCTTCTTTGTGATTGTCTCCCTTGTTGAGCCTCCTTTGCCTACGTGTACCCTATTCCTCTAAGGACACACTCAATTTTACTTTGTTCTTGTATAGACCAGTAAAGAGGGCTGGAACTGAGATAGGAGACGTTCTTCTTGATGGGGACATTGGGGTCCAGCGTCCAGGAATAACAGCAAGACCTGAACCCAACAGCTTTTACATAAATATCATAGCACAAAATGAAAAATGGAAATTTAGGAGATAATTTATTCAATGCCAAATGAGGTAAGAAATGCCAACTCTGAAATATATACCCTTGGCCAGGCACGGTGGCTCACTCCTGTCATCCTAGCACCTAGCACTCTGGGAGGCTGAGGCGGATAGACTGTGTGAGCTGAGGAGTTCGAGACCAGCCTGAACAGGAGTAAGACCCTGTCTCTACTAAATACAGAAAAAACTAGCCAGGCATAGTGATGGGCATCTGTAGTGTCAGCTACTCGGGAGGCTAAGGCAAGAGAATCTCTTTAGCCCAAGAGTTTGAGGTTGCCATGAGTTATAACACCACGGCGCCCTACCCAGGGCAACAGAAGTGAGACCTGTCTCAAAAACAAAAACATGCACACACATAAAAAGCATACCTTCTATGTCCATTCTCTTTTTTTTTTTTGAGACAGAGCCTCAAGCTGTCACCCTGGATAGAGTGGTGCTGTGGCATTACAGCTCACAGCAACCTCCAATTCCTGAGCTCAAGTCAGTCTCCTGCCTCCGCCTCCCAAGTAGCTGGGACTACAGGCGCCCACCACAACGCCTGGCCATTTTTTGGTTGCAGCCGTCATTGTTTGGCGGGCCCAGGCTGGATTTGAACCCGCCAGCTCAGGTGTACGTGGCTGGCGCCTTAGCCCGTTGAGCCACAGGCGCCGAGCCTCTATGTCCATTCTCATCTTGTTCCTCTTCTACTGTTGTGTGTATATATATAGTGAATGTATTTTTCATTCACTTACTATTTCCTAGCAGCTAAAATGACAGGGCCTTCTCCACAATCCATTCAACTCCCAACAGCCATACTCACCTTCTGGAAGTCAGATCCTTGAAATAATTGTTTACTGGCCACAAGGGGGTTCATTATTTCCATGGTCTCTGTGGCTTCTATGCCTGCTCCTGGGCCAGAAATGTCTGCTGTAGTCCTTCCTTTTGGAAACATGAAGATTTCTGGAATTTCCCCTGAAAAGAAAGGAAAACAGGTAGATGAGAGTCAGTAACAATGTGATCATAATCATCTTTATGTAGGTGAGCTATCGGAAGGCCGTAAACTTTAATAGGTGAATATCAGAGAAATGAAAAAAAAATAATACCTCAACATGGTTGATTTTATCTCTTTGCTATCTTTCTCCACATCCTCTACCTTTTGTTTTCCCATTAATTCAGCCTCTATTTTCATCCTGTTAATTCACTTTCCTTAAACATACTCACTTCCCTTATTTCCTAAAAATTCTTTTCTTGCTTGATCCTCTGCAAATAGAATGAACAAAAGCCTGAAAAGTTTTAAATCATTACATCTACATATCTGAGTTATCTTCTGTTCTTTTGCATGTAACAAACACTTTGTGATGTCTTTTCTGTAACTGCATTAAATTAAGCTTTGTGAAGACAGGTATCTTGATTTATGTCGCTTAATGTTGAAGTGCTTATACAACATTAACGGATATGCACAATCAGCTCAATAGAGATAGGGGCAAGAAAAGGGGAAGTGAAAGAGAAAGAGGAGGAGGAAATAATTGTAACAGATTCTTGAAGAAGCTATGTTGCCCAGCATTGATGGGAAGAGAGTAATTTAGGTAGTCTTGAAGAAAAAGGAGCAAGACTTACTTATAATGATGAAAAACAGATGAAAGAAATGAAGACAGGGATGCACTGAGCATAAGACACACAACTTAAAAAAAAACCAAAACCATTATTTTTTAATATATAAAAGTATACAGCCTATACACAATACCAAATGACCCTTAATGATATAAACACTACATATTGTATATGTGTGTGCATGTGTACACATTTTAGCATTAAAAAATGTTTTTTATAGAAAACACATTTTCACAGTCAGAATGTTGAAACAAAACAGGAGATACAAATAAAAAGTGAAACCATCCCTCCTCCCTCTTCCAAAGGCAAACTTTTTTGGTTACAATTTAGTTTTGATGAAATGATAAAAAAAATTGGGGGCCATAAAGTACTGAATTACTCCTTTAGCCAAATCAGAGAGATCTGGGACTGAACTGACTTCAACATCCTTATGGAATCTAGCTGGAAGGAGAAAGAGAGCCAGCCCCCAAGCCTTTCTCTGCTACCTCAAAGTTAGTTTATGTTCTTTCCCATCCTCAGGTTCTCTTCTAGGAGCTGTATATTCCCCTTCTAGCATAGCATCACTATTTCAAAATGCTGTGGAAATGAGGGAAACAGCAGTAGCTTTCATATGCACTCACTGCCATTGATAAGTGATTTGTACGCAAAGACTCAGGACAGAAGTGAGATGACAATAGCTTCAGGAGTGCTAAGCGCCCAGCAAATACAATCAGCAATTTACAGTATTTATTTATAAATTACTAAGTATCAACAATCAGTTAATAAAAACAGCTGATACTAACACATTAATTTTTTCAACAAATTTTTTATTGTGCACCTTCTATGTGCCAGGCAACTGCACTGTGAATACAATAATTAAAAAAAAAAAAAACAGTAAGTAAAGACAAACTTCCTGCTTTGGAGAGTTTATAATGTAATCGGGAGAAGGTAAGGGAAACATTAATCAAAGAAACATACATGTAAGAACTGTAACTATGTTAAGTGCTACAACATAAATATACATATTTTTTTCTGAAAATTTATATGGATTAAGAGCAAATGAGGAGATGTAATTTTTTTTAAGAGAAGATTTTGATTATAAACTCTGATTTCCTTGGGTTATCAATAAATACTGTTATCACATAGTTTTTAAAAATTACATAAACATTACTGAAAAATAAAATTCTAAGTAAACATGAAATGTGCTCACATTCCCAAACTATTTTCATTTGTTCATGCTCTCACATTAATGGTTAATAAATGAATACTTTGCTTAGGTTCTTATCCTGGGTTTGGTAGGTAAGCTTTGTTGAGGTAAGAACCAAAGTTTAGGAATATATACATATATTTTTAAAAACCATTCCCCTTACTTCTGCTGTAGATTACCTCCTCTTGAAACCTATCCCAAATTTTTAAAAAATACACTTAATATCCCTATGGGATGCCTGTATCTACCCTACCTCCTCCCCCATTCTTCCTTAGTCCTCAAACCTGGTAGTCTGATAAATTATGGACTCATATTCTGGTGTACTGTTACTAAAACATTAACTTTTTTACTTTTTAGAGAGATGAAGTGGCTTGGGTAAAGTGGGAACACTCAACTATATTATTCAGCAATTATCAGCAGAAACAAAAGATTATGTGTCCTGTGAACAGCTGTAAATAGAAGAATGATGCTTATAAATCAGGAGGCCTTCATTCACAAAGCTGAGTGGAATTTTTAGGGGCTTATTTCTACAATGTAAATAAAATTAGGTGTTTGCCAAAATTCAAATGTAACTGCTGATCGTTTTGTTTTCACAGTTGAAGGAGTCCAACAAAAATCTGTCTTGATGTTTGTATAAATTCAAAAGTTCTAACACAAGCCACATGTAAAGATCAGAGCCCATTGCTTGCATGGGCTCTTATAAGTTGAACACTTATTTAGTACTGCGATAACAGTGATTAAAACGAATAAATATGCTCTAACTCTAGGCACTAGCTACTAGGTTAGAATTCTGCCCTTTCTTTCACCTGGTTTCTGCAGATGGACTGCAAAGCTAGATCCTGTTGATTGAAAGGGAAGAAGCTAACAACTGCCTGTCTATACTGCAGAATCCTAAAAACTCTTCCTTTGCTGGTTCAAGGAAGATAAGAAGGATGCCATTCCTTCATCTCTTAGAAGTGAGCATTAATCCAGAAAAAGTCCCAGATTTGCAGACACATTTGGTGTAAATCTTGAAGTTATCCACAGAGCAAAAGAAGAGCTGCTACCAAAGCTTAGGCCCTAAGTACTCCAGCCTCAGCTACTCGTATTAGTTCTGCCCTTCCTAGACTCTGCCTCTCTCTTGTCAGCCCTCTCAAATGGACCCTTCTGAACCTAGAGAGTAAGATTGTGACTCTGAGAGGAAGTGACATTAGAATTGGGACCTGGGTATAATTAAATTCTTCACTCTTCCCTAAAGCCACCTGTCTTTCCCCAAATAGAGGTGAATTTATAAGTGAATAGACCTGACAATCAGTGCAAATTGGCATTTAAAATTCTTTTTACTGAATTCCTATAACCTACAAGAATGGGGAAGGAGAATTTCTCCGGGAAAACAAATCTCTCTGAAGCTCAGCTCACCTGGGTTTAAGCTTTACTAAAAGGTACCTTTTGAGCAAGTCTATCATTTCTAAGTCAGAAAAGTTCACTGGATTTAGGCTTCCTCAAAAAACAAACGAAAAAAAAAAAAACAGGCCTAGAAAGATTACACAGGCAGGATGGCCTAGCACTGTACATGTGGTGCCGAGATGGAGATGATGATCTCATTTTAAAAACAACCCCGTGACACAAAAGTAAAGTAACTTGTTCCAAATCACAGCAAGGCAAATGGCTGAGGTATATTCAAGGATCGAAGCTCAAATCTGTGCCCTTTCCTCAATATGAGGAAGAAAGGCCAGGATAACTTCCAAACTGAAATTAGTCAAGGTTCTAAAATTAAATAACCTCCCAAACTCAACCTAGGGATTCTATAACTCTGCAAAGAAACAGAAAAAAAAAATCTTAGGAAAAAAATGACCAGCAATTTCACATCATCCCTGAGGAACAGGAGGGAAACAGGACTTTACAACAGAGATTAGAAAATCTGAGGACTGAGTTCTCTGGTTCCCAAGAGCACCATTTTTTTTCTTTTTTTTTTTTTTTGCAGTTTTTGGCTGGGGGCTGGGTTTGAACCCACCACCTCCAGTATGTGGCACCGCCCACCCCAAGAGCACCTTTAACAAGAACCTGATTGTCCTAGGGGACCTTACTTCCCAGAAGATCCTTGGGAAAGTCAACACAAGGATATATAAAAAGCTTCAAATTGGAAAATACCAATACTAGACCAGCTGACTACTCCCATCCTGGCAGCACTGGGACACAGACTATATAATTTAACATTCTGGCATGAAGAAAGTAGCTCTAACAAGTAAAAGAAAGGGTGTGGGTTGACAGTAAGGCAGCAAGGGTTCATTATTCTAGTTTTCCTTTGAAGTTCAAACGTGTATGGTTTCAAAACAAAAATCCAGAAAGAAATATGAGATTAATGCATTTATTCCAAGTAATTAACACATGAAAAAGTTAAACGTGCCCAAGACAACTCATAAATTCTTTAATCTTTTTAACAAAATGTACAACCCAAAACATCACACTATGGTGGACATAATTCAGGGAAGGAGGTAGAGGAAAGGATACAACAGGTTTGTGGAACAAGGAATAAGTCCAATCCCAAGACAAATTTGAGATTCTACCTTTTCAGTACAGAAATGGCCACTGAACAATTTAACACAATTTAGTACAAAGTGTTACTGAATCACAATACAATGAAAAAAGGCCATTTCAAAAAAAAGTGATCCCCAAAAGTGTATCTGCTTCCAACACTGAGCCACGAATATTAAGCCTTACCGATTTGTCGTCTTCCAAAAGTAAGCCTGCCAGGTTTTCTTCCATGTTTACTGAGGCCATTTCCATACAGGCCTGTGAGAGTTAGCAGGACCATCTCAAGGAAAGGCAACAGAGTAAGGGATGTACATACAGGAGTTGACATGTCAATAAGGGAAGTAGCCAGTTACAAAACAATTACTAATGGTACATTTCAAACAATGTTAAGGCATCCAAATGAAAGCCTAAAGATGAACAATTCCTCCTTCAAGTTTTCCACTTTAGTAAGCTCTCTGGTGTTTCTCCAGAGATCCATCAGCTGCCCAGGAATACCACACAGCAATTGGAGAAGTCATCTCTCCCTCCCTCCTCCCCCACATTCCAGAAATGGCAGAGTCAAAGCCAAAATACAATTGGAGCACACTATGTGGTGAGGCAGATAGACATTTGATTTTAATGACAAAATTGGCCAAAACAAAAAAAATTAACAGAAAACACTTTTTACAGATATGTACAGAAGTTATGATTGATTTGTCTGGTATCTTAAAAGGAAAGGGAAAAAGGAGGTAAATTTTTTAATTTTCACAAATATACTGTAGCTGACTGCATCTCTTGGTGTAGGTTCCAGGTGAGATAATAAACTAGTCCTGAATCATCTGGGTGTCTGATTTCTAGAAGCCAATTAGATTCAACCACAAATAACTCCGGTATTTATTCTTGCTTGTAAACACAGGGTTCTGTGTGGTCCTGGATGGCATCAATTGTAGCTTCTTGTTCAACCATTTCCTCAGGGACCATATTGCCTCCAACTACCTGTTCCCTTGGAGAAGAATGTGAAGCTGAAGTTTTTACCAAATTCAAAGTGTTGCCATTGTCCTCATCTACTTGAGGAAGTGCTGTGTCTGTGATGGATGCATCAGGTATTTCTAGTGGTAGTGGGCCCATCTCCAGGGAACTATACTTAGGAGGGTCACCTGGCTCTGAAAGTAGAGAACACAGTTTCTCTTTCTGAACCCCAGAAGTACGAGTTACAAAGTCAACAAGGTCTGGAAGGCAAGGAGATGGCCCGAGGCCTGCAGGATTAACTGTTTCTGATTCCAATCTAAGTGACTCTTGTTTCTCTAATTGGCAAGTTTCTTCTACTTCCTCAGGCATCATTCCTCCTGCTAACAGGTCAAGGGCCTGGTGCATTCCCTCTAGGGCCCCCAAGCTATGGTCAACATTTTCTAGAGGAAATTCAGTTTTCAAAATGTTAGAAGTGATTCTACTTCTTGGATTAGATGAGTTTTGTTCACTCTCCGTCTCAAAGTTAAGCACCAAGGTTTTGGGAGAGTCTAATGGAAAACTGGAAAAAGATGGGATTGATTCAAAATCAGTAGAAATAGAAGGATTACACTCTAGAGGTGATATAGAATTTTCTTCACATACTTTCTGAGACAGGGTGGCTGGCGATCTATGTGCTGGGTCTACCTGAGTATTGCAGATATCAACATGTATATCCCTCAGGTTATCCAGGGTGACAAGCTCCTCTACCTTTAAGTCTGTAGCTTCAAAGTCTTCTAAGGCCTTGCTTCCTATTGTCACTGTTAATTCTGGATGGACATTTCGTAGCTCCAGAGCTTCTACTTCTGGTTTCTCTGGGCTCTCCCAGGTCTTTGCCTTATTGTTCTCATCCCAGCTAGCCAGCTTGTAGATCTTTTGACCTTGAAAGTCTTTTGATCTTTCTCTCTTGAGTTGGAGGCTTCTGTACCTAGAACTTCTAGATGCTAGTTCTGGAGCTGAATTTTCTAACCATTCCTCAGTAATGGCTGAAACTCTTTGTTCCTGTAAACTATCTGTTAAACACACAGTAGATCTGACTGGGGTCTGAAGATGTAATTCTGGAGCAGAAATTTGCACAGGTGTATCTTGTGGGTTCAGGAGTAATGACCTAGTTTCTGATGGATATGAATCTAGTTTTGTCTTTGTGGAAGAGAGAGCCTGTGTACTCAATTCAATCACTACTTTACTTGTAGTTTCACTACCTGTCATCAATTTCTTGGACTGTTCAGCCTCCTTGTCAATCATTAGCAACTTAGGCTGTTCTACTTCTCCTTCCCACATGTACCTATTCCCATGGTTTAGATTAGAATTTTCTATGCTGTGTGGCCCAGTGTTGATCCTGGCTCCCTCTTCAATCACCCCCTCAGAGAGTTTTACTAACCTTCCTATGTGTGTGTGTTCAGTGTGTGGGTCTACCTCACTTTCTCTAAAATCCTCAGAATATTGGAGCTCTTGGCTTTCTTTATTCTGGTTACCAGATTCTATGAGGTGGATTTCTACCAACTTCTTAGATTTCTTGGTATAGCAGTGTATATCTAAGAGCTGACGGGCTGGTTCTACACCAGGTGGCCCTGGCTCTCCTAGGTCAAGCTCATTTTTCTCCTCTGGAGATATATCCCTATTAGTGTCATTCTGAAAAGAACTAGAAGTCCACCTAGCCAAAGTGTCTGTCTTTGGGGTGAGAGTTTCATAAGGTCTGCTTTGACATAACCTTGTCAGAGGCTGTAAGAAACCATAGCTGCTGCCTCTGCTTTTTGGGTCTATGTGTTCTACCACTGACCACTTCCCTAGGGGCACCAGAGTTTTTGCAATGGACTTTTCAGAGTTGTTGACTATAGAAGCAGTAGCCAAACCACTATCTTGAGACTTCTCTTGGGATGCACTGCTGTTCAAAGTAGAAGTGCAAGAACTGTCTAAACTTTCAGGTCTAGAGAGGTTGCTGTTTTCCCCATTGGCCAATAGACCACCACTCAGCTTAGTCTCAGGGGCCCCCTTTCCACCACTACTATAGAATATGTCATATAGGTCCTTAGCATTGGCTGTGGCTAAGCATGAATTTCGCTTCTCCAATTTTTTTGCTTGTTCACTGAACACACTTGAGAGGGGTGGTGGAGGACGTACTAACACAGAGAACAAGGTCTGGTCCCGGTCACTCTCACTCACCCCAGGAGCTGTCTCATCAGAAGGAATGGGAGCTGGCTGTGCTGAGGCCATGATGGCTGCAGGCAATACTGGGTTCAAAACGGTAGGACCCTGGAATCCAGGGCTGAGAGTCTGAGATACAACTGGATTTGATTTTACTGGAGTCAAGACAACATTTGCTTGTGCAGCAGATGGGGCAGCTGGATGAGGTATAGCTGGGGGTGGAGGAGGTGGTGGTGGTGGTGGTGGTGGTGGTGGTGGGGGAGGTGGTAGCATTTGCTCTGGTATATGGGATGGCTCATTTTTTTCAGCCAGCACCATTTTTTCCTCTGGAGACCCTTTTAGAATTACTTCTTCCCCTCCAAATGCTTTAGAGATGATGTCTGGAGGTAAGAGAAGATCAGCTGAAGACTCTTTAACCACTGGAAGAGGTTTAGCAGTGGTTCCAGAGGATTTGATGGACAGAAAGGTGTTAAGAGGAGCTGGTTTGCTCACTGTGGCTGAACCTGACTTGCGCAGTACTGTGGATGGAATAGGCAGGTTGGGTCGGATCTTAGTCTGTGTTGAAGTTGTCACAACAGGCATCCAAGGGCTGGTATGTGCAACAACAGTTTTCCCGGAGAGCTTGATTTTGATGGGTTTTGCCTTTCCAGCTTCAGCTTTGCCATCCTCTTTGTCTTTACTGCTTTCCATGATTTCTTCTTTAGGGATACTTGGGACCACCACTGAACTTTTTTCCTCTTCTTTTTCTGGCTTCTTCCAGCTGAATTTCCCAAAAGAAGATGACATTGGTGATTCCTTCTTTACCTCTTCTTTTAATTGAAGTTTGATGGTGTTCCTTTTATTTTCAGCTTTCTCAGGGGAATTCCTACCCTCGGAGAGTTGGTCTTCTAATTCGTCAGAGACCTTGTTATCCTCTTTTATTTCCTTCATGACCTTTGCCTTTTTTTCTTTCTTCTCCTCCTTTGGTTTCTCACTAAGCTTTCGCTTTAGCTCACTCTGCCGTCGCCGTTCTGTCTCTAGGACCACAGCCAAGCCAGCTTGGCGGTCCAGATTCCGCCGTTCCTCATATAATGGGTTTTCATCCACATATTTCTGGGAAGAGAAAATATAAAGGCTCAAGAACTGGTCAACAAACTATAACAGAAAAAATATTGGCCCCACCACTATTAAGAGTTCATGTAGTAGAAATTCCCAGCATAATCTTCCTCAAGGATAAGGTGGTTCTATCAATTCAGTATCTTTCATTAGGACTGAGGAGAACTTCCTCATGGTTCGATAAAATGGGAAGTGTCAATGACTTTTTCTGGCTCTGAAGTTTTTTGACATAGTCAAAAGAATTACTGCAGGAAGGTGGAAACTCCACAAACGACTATAAAGACCAACCTTATATTTCTCATTATGTTGGTGACCCTTCACGTGTTGCTCCCCAGAAATTGGATCCCCCAAAAATTCCTCACAGAGTTGGCAGTAAAATCCAGTGATGGGAATCAGAAACTCAGAGCCTAGAAGAAGTAAAAAAAGTCAAAGAAATAAGCTGTTTCCATCTAGAATAACAGCAACTAAGGGAAATCCCATCACCCGTCTGCAGTAAAATGGTTACAGCATATAGGACCGTACCCACTTTGAAGTCTAAGTAGCAGTTAGGTGAATCACATTGGCTTAGTTATCTCAATCTAAGGCTTGAACTCTAGACCTCTATTCATTCTACCTCTTGGGAACACTAACTGGTTAATTCACAAGTTTCCTGTGCTAGACCCATTCCTGTTGCTGATTCTCTTCAAACTCTAAATTAGTACAAAACATCTTAGTAAATTTAAAAATTATACTCCCAAACAGACCACTACCATTACCATTTATATAAGGATCTCCCATGTTGGTAATTAATTACTCAGGAAATCTTTATATAAATCAAAAAGGACAGGGCCAGGCGTGATAGCTCATGCCTGTATTCCTAGCACTCTGGGAGGCCGAAGCAGGTGGATTGCCCAAGCTCACAGGTTTGAGACCAGCCTAAGCAAGAGTGAGACCCCGTCTCTAAATATAGCTGGGCATTGTGGCAGGCGCCTATAGTCCCAGCTACTCAGGAGGCTGCAACAAAAGAATAGCTTGAGCTCAAGAGTTTGAGGTTGCTATGAGCTATGATGCCATGGTGCTCTACCGAGAGAGATAAAAATGACACTCTGTCTCCAAAAAAAAAAAAAAACTCCAAAGGACATAGTATAGTAGCAACTCTGGCTACTTATGAAGGTTAAGAACTTGAAAAATTTAAAGACAAAGAAACTTCCTACTTCCCAGCTGTTTCAATGGAAATTACCCCTTAACAATGACTCAAAATATTTTATACTTCTTGGTGAAAAGCAGTTAAATTACTGCATTTCTCAAGGTCCTTTTTTACCTAGATTTTAAGTAAATAAGATTTTGGTGCATAAACCAATGACATTACAGTTTAAAGAGTGTATGTTTGGCTTGGCGCCTGTGGCTCAGCGGGCTAAGGCGCCAGCCACATACACCTGAGTTGGGGGGTTTGAATCCAGCCAAGGCCCGCCAAATAACAATGACGGCTGCAACCAAAAAAAATGGCCGGGCGTTGTGGCGGGTGCTTGTAGTCCCAGCTACTTGGGAGGCAGAGGAAAGAGACTCGCTTGAGCCCAGGAATTGGAGGTTGCTGTGAGCTGTGATGCCACAGCACTCTATCCAGGGTGAGAGCTCGAGGCTCTGTCTCAAAAAAAAAAAAGGCTCGGCGCCTACGGCTCAATGGGCTAAGGCACCAGCCACGTACACCTAAGCTGGCGGGATTGAATCCAGCCTGGACCTGCCAAACAACGACGGCTGCAACCAAAAAATGGCCGGGTGTTGTGGCAGGCGCCCGTAGTCCCAGCTACTTGGGAAGCGGAGGCAGGAGACTCACTTGAGCCCAGGAATTGGAGGTTGCTGTGAGCTGTGATGCCACAGCACTCTATCCAGGGTGACAGCTTGAGGCTCTGTCTCCAAAAAAAGAAAAAAAGAGTATATGTTTAAAATCTGTCTTATTTTTGACCATGGGTAGAGATCATTGTCTTATAGATCTCTTTATAGCTTCAGGACCCCGTATATTGTTTTACACACAGAAGGCATTCTTGGGTTGGCATTTGTAGCTCAGCAGCTAGGGCACCGGCCACATATACCATGGGTGGCGGGTTCAAACCAGGCCCGGGCCTGCCAAACAACAATGACAATTACAACAAAAAAATAGCTGGGTGTTATAGTGGGCACCTGTAGTCCCAGCTACTTGGGAGGCTTAAGCGATTCTCTTGCCTTCCCCCAAGAGTTGGAGGTTGCTGTGAGCTGTAATGCCACAGCACTCTACCAAGGGCGACATAGTGAAACTCTTGTCTCAAAAAAAAAAAAAGAAGGCATTCTTACAGGTTTGTTAAAAGAAATGGCTATGTTGCACACTATGCTGCTTCCTAGCACCTTAGTTTAGGGACACTTCTTCCTTGGTAGAACAAAGGGAAACCACAAAGAGGGCATAGAGGAAACATACCTTTTGCTGGAACAGTTATCTTGTCAGTGCGCTTTATAGCATCTTGCTTAGCCTCACTCTGGCTCTTTGAAGCCCAAGGTCTGTTGTAGGGATCCAGTGTCTATTTGTAAGAGGCAGAGGTGCTCACACAACAGCACTAAAAACTCAATGACCCACTTTTCTCTCTTTATTTCTCCCACACATAAGACCAGGGGACCAGAAGCCCCAGTTACCCACCCCCACCCCCTCTGCCAACTGTTTAAACGGAAATCACCTGTGGAAAAGGTAAACACATGTTAGAGCAAGTACTAGAAAGATAAAATGAAACAAAAAATCAGGTACTCAAGGAATCAAAAGAGGCAGAAGCCTCACTTACACTTATCATGATGTTTAGTTACAGGCAGGTCCCTGGAATGAGACCTGGGGACGGTGTCTCCTTTGTTGGTAATTCTTGGCTCTTCAGACTGGGGCTCCTTCCCATATGAGAATATTTCATTTTCCAGCTTTGTAATGCAGACGAGGGTATAGAAGTTTGCGGGGAATGAGGATGAGAGTAGAAATAACAGAGAGCAGGACACCTACCTGTGTGTGCTTCTTATTGTGCATATGAGTGAAGAAGTCAAACATGGTCCCACAGATGGTATTACAGTCTTTGCACCAGTGATTGCCAGCATCATAATACTCATAAGCAGCAGTGGGCTGATCCGACTGCCTAGCAGCTGCCTGGGGGCTTTCGACAGGCTTAGGGCTCTTCGTACGGGACTTCTCGTTGTTTACCTTTGACTCCTAGAGAGGAAAAACCTGCACTTACAAGGAATTCAAAGCAATCTACAACTGTCTTCTCTGAAAAAAAGTGGCAAAAATAGAAATATGGCCACATGACCATATTTCCAGTGTCTAAAGCTGCACAAGCTTGGGGGAACTCCAAGAGAAATGTGTCTCCAAGGCTTATACTCTATAATGCTATCACATCCTGGAGAGTAAATCATAATGGCAAATATATTTATTTACATATCCTAATATGGGTAGAATACTACCCAAGATTATAGAAACATTAGCTACCTCTGGAAAAAGGAATTGGAGAACAAAGGGTGGATAGGAGTCTTTTCACTGTACACTCTCTGGTAGATGCTGAATGTATTACCTATACAAGTAAATATGTTAGTTAAATTTGAAAATCATAATGGAAACTAGGGAGGGAAAAAAGCCAAAATGGAAAAAGTAACTGACCAGTTAAACAAAGCAAATGCAAAAAATAGGTGATAGTGAATTCACTAATCACATGCATTCTGGTATGGAAAATTAGAGAGTAGGGTTGGTGCTGTGCACAGATAAAGCAGACAAAGGGAAGATTAAAAGAATCTGGGTAAAATATTCCTAACTGCTTAAAATATCACAGTTAATATTTAACACCTCTGTATTAACTTGAATAATCTTCTAAAAGATTATCAACTCCCTAACATTAAGTTACCAATAATAAATAATATGAATTAATTTGTTACCAAGCTGGGAACAAGACACTCAGGAAATGAGAATTTTGGTTAAGGCTGATGAGTAAGGCACAGAAAAAAAGATAATTTTGCAACAAAGAGGGTTAAGTATGAAGTGCTACAATAGATAAGATGAGGGAATTAGGCACCTGTAATATTAGCTGGTGGGGAGAACACAACAGAATACAGAAAGAAAAACAATTAGAGGTTCAAAGATACTCTTTCCCTACCAGAGTCCTTTTCAAGAGTCACTAAAAAGATCACCCCCTCTAAAAAAAAAATCACACCCAACAGGTAGGGGATGGGAGAGTTCATATGGTGCTGGTGGGAATATAACTGACACCATCTCCTAAAAGATAATCTAAGAATACCTATTACACATCTCAAAAAAAGTGTTTTTGAAGCACAAAAAGATTTTAGTTTGCCCATTTAATTGTTTTTCAAACCAAATACACAAAATATAACATTTACAAGTAAGACCTAGGAGGGGGGAATGAGCACTGGGAGAAATTTTACCTTTTTTTTTTTTTGGAGAAATAGTTTCATTCTGTTGCCCTAGGTAGAGTGCAGTGGGATTGTGATAGCTCAAACTCCTGGGCTCAAATGATCCTCCTGCATCAGCCTCTGATGCAGCTGGAACTACAGGTGCTCACCACGATACCCAGCTAAGTTTTTCTACTTTTTGGTAGAGACAGAGTCTTGCTCTTGCTTGGGCTGGTCTTCAACTCCTAACCTCAAGTAATCCTCCTGCCTTGGCTTCCCAGAGTGCTAGGATTATAGGTGTAAGCCGTCAAGCCCAGCCTAATCAAAATTTTGTATAGCTTTTGACCCACAAATTACAGGGATAATTACAAGGATAAATCCTTGACATTTATCCTAAGAAGATTATTATGTCAAACAGGTCATTTGAATAGTTACATAAATTTTATAATCCATACAACAAAAATTAAGGTTAAAAATGATATTGTAGAACTGTTTAATAATATAAAAAGATGTTTATGATACTGAGAAAAGTAACAACATGCACTTGAATAATCAATAAACGTATGTAAATAAAGGTAGAATATTAAACATTACTTTCTCCAAAAGACCTTCCCTAACCACTCTATACCTCTTATCCTGTTTTCCTTTTTTAGGCATTCATCATCACATAACACATGTACTTATTTATTTATTGCCTGTCTTCATTTTCATGAGAATAGAAACCTTGTCTATATTGTTCCCTGCTGTACTTCCCATATCTGGACTAGTACATGACCCTTTGTGATCAATTAATATTTGTTAAATGAAATAATGAAAAAAAAGACTATTTGGAATAATATGTACCAAATTATTAAATAACAGTTGTCTCTAGACAGATGGAACTGTGCATTTTTACTACTTTTTTGAAATAAACACAAAGAGAAAAGAAAACCTCAAACCAACTATACATTTTAAAGAGTAGTAAAGAAAGAAGAAATACTAAGGACAGATAAGAAAGAAAGGTTATAGATACAGCATTCCTTACTGCTGAGATGAAAACCAGAAGTATATCCCCATTAGCTTCAGAGAACATAAAGACTCACCCCAGTCAAGATGATAAATTATCATGAAGTGAGTGTTTAACACGAATGTATAAGTCAACTATAAAGGTCCAGAGCTTTTAAGCTCTTTTCCCATCAACGGCCCTGGACTCAAGACCTAGGTATAAAAACACTACACTTCTACCTGGCTAAGAAAGAGTACTCTCCCAGGAAGACAAGGACAACTTAGAGCTTCGGTGATAGATAATACAGAATATATCCTCTTTCCTACCCCTCAACATTAACTGAACTATTATGACAGACATACTATATGCCATGAAAAATATAAATAAGCTATATTCTTTTACTCTCAAAAAGCTCTCATTTAGTGGAGGACACAGACATGAGAACACTTATTAAGCACAACAAAATGAAATAAATCTTACAAAGAAACAATGCTATATTATGTGAATGTTAAAGAAGAGTGGATTTCTGGGAATTCTTCATGGAGGAGGTAGGATTCAAGTTAGGCCTTACTAGATGAGTGGAATTAAGAGAAATATTATTCCAGGCTTAGAGGATTATTAATGCAAAATCAAGAGAGGTATAACAGTATATTGCACACCTTGAAAGCTATAAGCATTTTGGGAGTATAAGATGTAGTGTAATGTTTCTTGAGCAGCAATTACTACTATGTACCAGGGACCAAATTATATACTGGGGACTATACTGGAGAATGAGACAGATATGGTCCCTGATCTTTTTTGAACCTTAAAGTCTAGGCCAGGTATGGTGGCTCATACCCCTAATCCTAGCACTTTGAGAGGCTGAGGCAAAAGCATAGCTGGAGGCCAGGCGTTTGGAACCAGCCTGAGCAGCACAGTGAGTCCCTTTCCTTACAAAAAATAGAAAAATCTGGCTCAGTGCCTGTGGCTCAATGGGCTAAGGCGCCAGCCACGCACACCTGAGCTGGCGGGTTCGAATCCAGCCCCGGCCTACCAAACAACAATGACGGTTGCAACCAAAAAAATGGCCGGGCGTTGTGGCGGGCGCCTGTAGTCCCAGCTACTTGGGAGGCGGAGGCAAGAGACTCGCTTGAGCCCAGGAATTGGAGGTTGCTGTGAGCTGTGATGCAACGGCACTCTATCCAGGGTGACAGCTTAAGGTTCTGTCTCAAAAAAACAAAAACAAAAACAAAAAATAGAAAAATCAACTGAACGTGGTGGCACATGCCTGCAATCCCAGTTACTTGGGAGGCTGAGGCAGGAGGATACTTGAACCCTAGGAATTTGATGTTATAGTGAGTGATGGTAACACCACTGCACTCTATCCTGGGCAACAAAGTGAGGCCGTTTCAAAAAAATAAAAAAATGAAAAGAAATCTGATTGGGGGAACACATACAATCATATAATTACAAATGCCATAATAAATGCTTAGAAGGAAAATTACAAGGTTATCACCAGAATGTGTATCAGGCAAATGTAAGCAAGGGTGTCCAGTCTGTGGCCCATGGCCTGCATGCTTATTATTTCAGGCCTGGTTTTGCTTATCTGTGGTGTTGGATATAGCAAAAAGTATGCACAGACCTTTCTTTGCTCATCAGCTTTTGTTAGTGTTTGTGTATTTAATGAATGGCCCAATGCAACTCTTATTCTTCCAATTTGCAGTAGTAAAAAAAAAAAGGTTAGACATCTCTGGTAGGCAATCAGAAAATGGAGTCATGGAAGTCATTTAAACAGATCTGAAGGATAAATATGAGTTATTTAGAAGGGAGGATAAGGAAAGAGCTCAGCTTGCATAGTAAAAAAAAAGGGAACAGAGAGATGACATTTAAGGAATGAAAAGGCTAATAATGTAACTATAGGGAACAAGGTGAAAAAGACATGAAATGAGGCTGAATAGGTAGGCAAGGGAATAAGTACCACTTTTACTGGCTGTATGCGGCAAAAGGATTAAGAATATAGCAATACAAATTGCTCTATGTGTCTGGAGGGCGAGCTAACAGAATATATAATTGATTGGGTATAGAGAAGTTAGAAAAAAGAAAACACTAAGAATGCTTTTTAGGTTACAGGTATGAAAACTGCTGGATAGTGGTGCTATTCATTGAGAATGGGTAACACTGAAGGAGAAAAAGCTGGAGGCAGATTAGGCATAGTCATTAATTTAGTTTAGGACATGATGAATTTGAGGTGCCTATACAAGGAAGCAGAAAAGGTAAGCAGGCTGTTAGACACTCAAAAGATACATGGTGTTTTAGCATTGAAAGGAATAAAATGGTCTAGGGAGAAAACAGAATTCTGAAGAATTGGACTAGGATTGAGCCCTGAGAAACTCAAATATAGTACAACTTCCATAGCTGACTATATACCTACATTGACCACCTTCTAAAGTTGACCTAATTTTCATAGACTGGGCATGCACCACAGGTACATATCAGTACAGTAGGCCTAGTTCCTATGATGACCACCTCCATATGTTGACCAGTTTGTTACAGGCCCTTGGGTGTCAACTTACAAAGGTTCCACTGTATTTGAAGATCATATACAAGAGGATAGACAGTAAAGGAGGCTAAGAAGTAGCAGCCAATGTAGTAGAAGGAAAAAGAAGTGTAACAGAAACCAAGGGGAAAAAAATATTTATAGGAAGAAGCAGTTCTCTGCATCAAATGCTGCAGACTGAATTGTATCTACTGGCTTTAGCAACATGGTGGTGACCTGAACATGAAACCGGTTGCTAAACAAGAAGCCCCATGAAAGTGTGAGATTAGAAGCTAGATTGGAGTGGGTTAAGAATAAATGCTAAAATAAAAACATGGAAGGTCCTGAATAATGAGGATTTTGATTTTGTGAGTAACAAAGAACTACTGAAGCTGGGCTGGACGTGGTGGCTCATGCCTGTAATCCCAGCACTTGGGAGGCTGAGGCGGGTGGACTGCCTGAGCTTACAGGTTCGAGACCAGCCTAAGCCAAAGCAAGACCCCGTCTCTAAAAAAAAATAGCCGGGAGTTGTGGCAGGCACCTGTAGTCCCAGCTACTTGAGAGGCTGAGGCAAGAGGATCACTTGAGCCCAAAAATTTGAGGTTGCTGTGAACTAAGACACCACAGCCCTCTACCAAGGGCGACCAAGTGAGACTTTGTCTCAAAAAAAACAAAACAAACAAAAAAAAACCTGCAATTCTGAAGGAGAGTACAGTGATCTATACTTTGAGAAAATTACTAACCAGATTAAGAAGAGGTTGGAAAAACAAGCTAGGAAAATGGTTACAAAGCTTCTGTAGGAGTCTATGGGGAGAAAGACATAAGATAACAGAAGGGAAAAGCTGAGTTACCTTGTTGGAGAAGGAGTTAGAAGATGATGATACTTTTTCTGGGCTCTTAGATTTTTCTGCTTTCCCAGTCTTTTCTGTATGCTCTTTACTGTTATTTGAAGACTTCTGAGATTTATCAAAGATGTTAATTCCCAAGATTTGAGCCACTTTGTCCAGTTCAGATTGCTTCTTTTCTGCCTCTTCTGCCTGTTGTCGGAGCTCTGCAATGTCCTTCATAATGTTATCCTGAAGCCGACTCACTTCCACCAGGAGCGGGTCTTTGTGGCCATCCTTCTCCCTTCGTTTCTTGCGTAGCATTTCCCCTGCATAGTCAAATGTCAACAAAAAGTAACAGAAAAAATAAGTTAAGATGAGTAGTTTTCATTTGTAAGTAGTAATCCATCAGGGTTTTATGGTTACAAAATCTTTTCCCACAAAAGTTTCTAAAAGCAAGTAAGACTCTCCTTCTACATGGGCTGGTATAAGTGAAGCTTTTATGAAGGTAAAGAATAATAATTATCTTTTAGGTAAGGGTTATTAGCTTAGGATCTATGGACAGGCTTCACAGGCTCTGTAAACTTCCATAATAGTATATACAAGTTTGTTTGTATGTGTGTCCCGAAAAGGTTAATAAATGCTGTAACTATGAATCTAGCTACTGTCTCCTTTTCAGGCAGCCAAACAATTATTCAGAGGATAAAACCCATTTAAAGTCACATATTTAACTTTATCTGATTTAAGGGCACCTTAATTTGTCCTTTTTTATTTTTGAGACAAGAATCTTATTCTACTGTCTAGTCTAGAGTGCTGTGGCATCAGCCCAGCTCACAGCAACCTTAAACTCCTGGGCTCATGTGATCTTTCCACCTTAGCCTCCTGAGTAGTTGGGACTACAGGTGCCTACCTCAATGTCCAGCTACTTCAACAACTTCTTTACTGAGTTTTAGGTTTTGCCTTAGACTCACTCAATGTTATCTTCTAGTCTAAATTCCAAGTCCTCATATTAATTATCAGAAGACAAATAACTAATTTCTCATCTACGAATGTGTCCAAATCCAGACATTTTAACTAAATTTCTCATCCTTAAACTGTCCAAACCCAGACAGAAGAAAGTATTATCTTCTCCTACTCTGTTCTTTCATACTAATCAGCAAGCTTCAGTATTGAGAAGCCTTGTAATATTCTTTCCTCATTGTGTATATAAATTCCTAAAAGCACAGATGTAGAGATGGAATAAAAAGTGAGGCAGCATAATAGTGGGGAGTTGTGGTGGGTGCCTGTAGTCCCAGCTACCTGGGAGGCTGAAGCAAGAGAATCGCTTGAGCCCAAAAGTTTGAGGTTGCAGTGAGCTAAGATGCCATGGCACCCTACCGAGGGTGACAAAAAAAAAAAAAAAAAATAAGGCAGCATACAAACATCTTTTCTGTGTCAAAAAGTAAACAAATACTAAAAAAAACAAAAAAAGGATGGAGCCATAATAAAAGGACATAGGTGCCAACTCAAAGGGGCTCCCACTGGCCAAATCTGGACCACTTTGAGCATGAAATAAGTAATTATAATAAACAATTGCTGGGCGCAGTGGCTCACGCCTGTAATCCTAGCACTCTGGGAGGCCAAGGCATGTGCATTGACTGAGCTCACTGGTTCAAGACCAGCCTGAGCAAGATCAAGACCCCATCTCTAAAAATAGATAGGCGTTGGCCGGGCGCAGTGGCTCATACCTGCAATCCTAGCACTCTGGGAGGCTGAAGTGGGTGAATTGCTTCAGCTCACAAGTTTGAGACCAGCCTGAGCAAAAGTGACACCCTATCTCTAAAAAATAGAAAAAACTGAGGCAAGAGTATCACTTGAGCCTGTGTTGGAGGTTGCTGTGAGCTATGATGCCATAGAGCTCTACCCAGGGCAACAGCTTGAGACCTGTCTTTAAAAAAAAAGGGGGGGGGGGTGTCGCCTATGGCGCAAAGGAATAGGGCACCGGACCCAAATGCCGCAGGTGGCGGGTACAAACCCAGCCCCAGCCAAAAACCGCAAAAAAAAAAAAAAAAAAAAAAAGCTGGGTGTTGTGGCAGGTGCCTATAGTCCCCAGCCACTTGTGAGGCTGAGGAAAGATAATCACTTGTGCCCAACAGTTTAATGGTGCTGTGAGCTATGATGCTGTAACACTCTACTCAAGGTGACAGAGTGAGACTCTGTCTCAAAAAAAAAAAAAAAATTATAACCTACCGAAGAATCCATGAATTCATGCTGACTATAAATAAAGCCATCTAATAAAGGTAGAAAGAATGATCAAATTAGAAAATCACTATTCAGGGCGGCGCCTATGGCTCAGTAAGTAGGGTGCCAACCCCAAATATTGAGGGTGGGGGGTTCAAACCCAGCCCTGGCCAAAACTGCAACAACAAAAAAATAGCCGGGTGTTGTGGTGGGCACCTGTAGTCCCAGATACTCAGGAGGCTGAGGCAAGAGAATCATCTAAGCCCAAGGCAAGAGGTTGCTGTGAGCTGTGACGCCACAGCAATCTACCGAGGGTGACAAAGTGAGACTCCGTCTCAAAAAAAAAAAAAAAAACGAAAAAGAAAAATCACTATTCAAGAACTATCATTGAGGCTTGGCGCCTGTGGCTCAACAGGCTAAGGCGCCAGCCACCTACACCTGAGCTGGTGGGTTCGAGAATCCAGCCCGGACCCGCCAAACAACGATAGGTGCAACCAAAACATGGCTGGGCGTTGTGGCGGGCGCCTGTAGTCCCAGCTCCTTGGGAGGCGGAGGCAAGAGACTCACTTGAGCCCAGGAATTGGAGGTTGCTGTGAGCTGTGATGCCACAGCACTCTATCCAGGGTGACAGCTTGAGGCTCTGTCTCAAAAAAAAAACTATCATTGATATTAAGTGATTCAGGAAAAGAATCATCAATGGATGCTAAAACCAGCAGGTGGAAGTTTGAGGAGTAACTGAATATTTACATAGTCTCTAAGTATCTCCCTTATAAAGATACTTACGAATTAAAAAGGATAAAATAAATAGCAAGTTAATGCCTGGTGTGGTGGCTCACACTTGTAATTCTAGCTCTCTGGGAGGCTGAGGTGGGGGAGTACCAAAATCTCCTTTAAGCTCAGGAGTTCAGGGCCAGGCTGACTAAGAATGACACTCTGTCTCTACGAAAAACAGAAAAATCAGCCAGGTGTTGTGGTGGGCACCTGCAGTCCCAGCTACTTAGAAGGCTAAGGCAGGAGTACTGCTTGAACCTAAGAGTTTGAGGTTGCTGTGAGTTAGGCTGATGCTATGGCACTGTAGCCTGGGCAATAGAGTGAGATTGTCTCAAAAAAAGTTCAGGAAAAATTACATGCATGCACGTATATAAGACTGAGAGAGAGAAATAAAAGGATATAACAAATGTAGTAAAATGTTAATCCGGGAGAAGAGTACCTGAATATTCTTTGCATTACTATTTCCACTTCCCTGTAAGTCTATGTCAAAAACTTTTTTAAAAAGTGAGACTTCAGGTCACTGAACCTATCAGAGAGTACCAAAATCTCTCCATTTAGGTCTCCATTCATGTTACCACAAAAAGGCATTCATGCAAAGTAGCTAGCTGGCACCTTGTTGCTTATGAAGCCGTTCCAATTCAGTCCTGAGATAGTACATCTTTTTCTGACGGGCTTCACGGTCACTCTTTAGTTTTTCCCTCTCTTCAATAACCTGCAAAGTACAAAACGTTAGAGAGTCCTGCATCCTCCAGCATTTCCCTTTTTTATTTCCCTCTTCCAGAAACCCTTGCGCAAGACACTACCTGAATGTAAAGCTCCAAATGCTGCATGCAAAGGCTCTAACTTTACAATCAAAGTGAAATTTCACTCCCATTTATGTTTCAGAATAGAATTAGCCTTCTTTTCAGAATACATTGCCCAGAAAGTATTGTTTTTATGTAGCACTGAAAACAACTATTCGATAGTGGTTCTGAGCCCCAAAGGGAACCATGGAGAAGGGAATTAACGTGTGTTTTGAGTGAGGCACGGCATTAGTTACATTTTATATTTCATGTTATTTAATCCTACAAGATTCTCCCTATTTTACAGCAGGAAAACTGAAGTTGTATGATATTAAGTAATTTATCCAAAGGTAAGTCTATAAGAATAAATTTAAAATCCAGGTATATCTACCCTAAAGCTCATCATCTTTCAACTATATTACTATCACATAATGTAAAGAAGCAAATTTGGCTTGTGTGTAACAGGCTAATGTACAATAACAGGTCTATGTATTGTCAGTCTTGACTTAAGTGTTAGACTTTTAAAGGGAGAGTAAAGAGACCCTACTCCTCTTTTCCCCAAGACTTCAATAAAACTAAAGAGAAGTTCAGGGTAACAATAGAAAATTAAGAGGAAGTATTTTTTGTCTTAAAGATTAGCTAAATTTTTTTAACTGGAAAAAAAAATAAGATTTTCCCTCCAATTTCTCCTTTTTAATTTTCTTCTCAGGTCTGAATTATTTTATGAGCTAATCAAATTTATAATCATTACCTTTTTATGTTCCTAAAGTGACTTATCTATTAAAGATTCTTAAAATTTACAGCTTGTGTTAATTTTTCCATTCAAAATTCTATTTCGGCTCGGCACCTGTAGCACAGTGGTTACAGCACCAGCCACATACACCGAGGCTGGTGGGTTCGAACCCAGCTTGGGCCAGCTAAATGACAACAACAAAATATCCAGGCATTATGGTGGGCACCTGTAGTCCCGGCTACTTGGGAGGCTGAGGCAAGAGAATTGCTTAAGCCCAAGAGTTTGAGGTTGCTGTGAGCTGTGATGCTACAGCACTCTACCAAGGGCAACACAGTGAGATACCGTCTCATAAAAAAAAAAAAGAAAAAAATTCTCTTATTTCTTATTCCTATATGGTTTTCACCTCCTGCTCTAAATTATCAGAATTATGAATAGGGAAGCCACTGCTCCCTTTCCACAGTCTAAAAAGCCAATGAACCTTGGTAATATAAAAACTGCTTTTCAGGCTCGGCGCCTGTGGCTCAACAGGCTAAGGCGCCAGCCACGTACATCTGAGCTGGCGGGTTTGAATCCAACCCTGGGCCCGCCAAACAACAACGATGGCTGCAACCAAAAAATGGCCAGGCGTTGTGGCAGGCGCCTATAGTCCCAGCTACTTGGGAGGCGGAGGCAGGAGACTGGCCTGAGCCTAGGAATTGGAGGTTGCTGTGAGCTGTGATGCCACAGCTCTCTATCCAGGGTGACAGCTTGAGGCTCTGTCTCAAAAAAACAAAACAAAAAAAAAAACTGCTTTTCAAAAAGTCTCATAAAAATACATTATTGTTAATCCTGGCCTCTACAATAAATCACAAGCAAAGCTTATTTCTTGGTTTGCTTTACTTATCAAGCAACACATAATTATTTACTTTTTTTTTTTTTTTAATTATTTACTTTTAATTCCCATAATCATTACAGGAGAATGATCCAGAACTCATAGGGATGAAATAGGTTTACTGATTCTCCTTCACCCAAACCAATTTTGGTTGCTCACTCCATGATGAGGTCACATTGAAGATTCTAAGGCACCCAACTCCTACCCAGTGCTCTAAGCGAATTAATATGGAGAAAATAAACTTAAAAAAAAAATTATAGCAATCACAATAGGATCTAGAGCCAGACTTTTGTTTAATCTAATGATAATACATGAGAAAAACGGAAGAGCTATTATCTACACTTCTTAGTATAACAGCAGCCTCCAAAGAACTTAGGGTGAAAGGGCCTTACAAATTTCTAGCACCTTCTAAAAGACAAATACAAATTTATGGCAGATAATTCAGGTGTAGGATATGCAAAGCTAACATTCACCTTCTGCTTCTGGGAAGCACGGTTCTTCTCATCAGAGATCTTCTCTGGATTGTATCTTATGAGTGACGGGATGGACACCTGGACAGGCACTTGGGCTGCAGGAATTGAGCCTAGCACTGACTCCTGTTTAGGCTCATCAGGAGTCACAGTGGGGATCACACGGAGGTTAGGACGGCTACGAGTAGCTTGTTTGGTTACTGGCATTATCCTGTGTGTTTCAGCTAAAGGGTGGTTTGAGGGCTGAGAGGTGGGGTATATGGGCCATCTTGAAGCTGCATATGCCATGTAGTGCCTATAGGCATCAAAGGAAGCAGGGGGAATGGTAGGTCCCTGGTAGTTTGGAGGTATCCGTGCTGTAGAAAACTGAGAGGCCCGTGGCATATGAAACTGAGATAAAGAAGCAGAATGTGGAAGTCTAATTGGGGCAGATGGGGCTGATGGCAACAGGCACCTGACTGCAACAGAAGACTGAAACCCACTGCCAACCACCTCTGGTCCTGAAATATGACCCACTGAATGGTCAGACTTTAAGAATGGGGGGCTATTTTTTGTGAGTAGGTAAGGATCCACAGGGGAGGCTGGGTGTGGATGGGACACCTCTGGGGAATGAGTATTGCTATGGTGGGCATCCCTGCTTTCCAGTCTGTGGGGATCTGAGGAGCGTCGATCAGCTGAGAAACGATGGTCAACTGAAGAACAGCGGTCAGTCGAAAAATGTCGGTCAACTGAAGAACGGCGGTCAGCTGAGGAGCGTAATGATGGCTTCTTGCCATGAAGTCGTTCCTGGGTGCGCACAGCCAGTTTACTAATCTCTGCTACCCCAATATCCAGCCCTACGGTCTTGAGCAAGTCATGAATCTTAGCATATTCAGGATTGGTCTCTTCTAATGATTCTAGCTTTACAGCTGTAGCTGAAGAGGGCAGAGAGCTTGCCTTTTGCCTCACAACTTCACTCTCAGAACCCCCAACAGACTTTGGTAGGGATTCTGCCTTTAAATCCTCTTCTTCATCCCCATAGAGAAATTTCTCCTCATCCTCAATGTCGGGGAAGCTACGTTGCCTTTTTTCCTGTGTACTGGTAGAATCAGCCAACATGCTCAGAATGCGGGAAAAGCCACTGCCATCCTGGCTAGCTCTCTCATGGGGCAGTAAGAAGTCTGTGTGTCGCTCAGGTCCCTCAACCTTCAAATCCAATTTTTCCTTGTGGCACAGAAAACCTTCAAATTTTTCTCTGAGAGGACTATTGTCTTTGGGCATCCCAGGAAGGGGACCCCATTGGTAGAGGTTGCTCTGAGGTTCTTTCAGGGTAGTCTCTACCACAGTCCCCTTATTTTCAATCTCTGAGGCAAAAGCAGCAATAGCACCACTTAGTGGAATAGATGGGTGTCCAGAGTAGAGAGGGTGATCCTGGCTGGGGCTGGTACTGCTAGAAAAATTCTCAAGCTGCAAAGACAAAAACAATTGATTTAGCCCTTATGCAAAATCTCAGAACCCTAGTAATTGAGAAAAATACTTAAATACTTTGTCCTTCTCACTTAATAGGGGAGATATGAGTATGGAAAAAAAGGGAGGCAAAATATCCTTAGCTGGGTTCAAGATATGGTCCTCATGTCTCCAGATGTCTCTGCTACAGTAAAGAGAAACAGGAAAAGGCAGATTAAACAGAATTCTGACCTTTGCCTATTTGTTGCAGTCTTTATCAAAGAATCTGAATTCACAAGGATGTTAAAGATCTCCTAGCTTTTTTTCTTCTCTATGGATCCCCCAAAGAAAAAAAACACACAAAAGTGGAGCTGCATTAGCTGAAATGGGAAAGGAGGACCTAGAACCCTGATTAGTCTTGCCTTGTTTTCCTTTGTGCCGTTAGGCTTTTTTTCAGAAGTCGTTAGCTCTTAAGAGGACTGCTAAAAACTAGTGATTTTGCCTAAACATTCTTTCATAGTTGAGGAAAAATATCAAAGCCCAGAATGGTGAGGTGAGTTGTCTAAAAATTATACAGCAAGCTAGTGGCAGAGATGGGTCCAAAATCAGAATTACTGGATTTCTTGTCTAGTGTCCTCCAATTCACACATTTTTGTCTTTTCTCTGAGGAAATTGAGATCACCTCCTGCCTTTGCCCTTCAAGCTTCCTTTCCAGGAAACCTATATTCAAATATTCCTACTGGCTATCCGATATTAGGAAAAATCTTAGATACAAAACAATAGATACTCTCTAAAATGTCTGTTTGGAAAGCCTAACATAGGGCAATTTAAGTTCTCTAGTGATGCATAAGGCCTATAGTTTCATTTCGAGAGTCCCGTAAGATACTGCTCATAGGTATGACAATGTTGATCTAGGATATATTATAAACATACCATAAGGGACACAGCCCCCAGGGAAGTAACCAGGCTTTAAGATAGCAGAGGGACTCATAAGATACCCTATAATAGTGGTTCTCAACCTTCCTAATGCCATGACCCTTTAATACAGTTCCTTATGTTGTGGTGACCTCCAACCATAAAATTATTTTCTTTGCTAGTTCATAACTGTAATTTTGCTACTGTTATGAACTGTAATGTAAATATCTGATATGCAAGATGGTCTCAGGCAACCCGTGAAAGGGTCCGTTTGAACCCCAAAGGGGTCGCAACCCACAGGTTGAGAACTGCTGCAGAGATAAGTAGCAGAGACCTGCATAGAAGGCTCCGTGTCCACCTCAATTCGCTTCTTCAAAATGGACTTCTTGGGCATCACAGATACTTCATCAGGCCGATGCAAAGAATATCCTGGCTCCGATGCTGTCAGGACACCTGACAAGCCAGGAATGGAACAACTAGTGCCACCACTATCAACTCCCACCAGCTCCTGACTCAAGCTCCTGCTTCGCTCCTCCTCTTCCTCTCGCTTTCGCCTCGCAAGATCCAGCTCTCGAAACTCAGGGTCTAGAAACCTAGGGCTTGGGCTTCGTCTACGCTGTCGATAATTCCGAGTCCCTGATGTAAAACTTGGATGATCTCCTCCCGTGCTGTGTATCTTCTCTGTGTCATCGTAACGGGGTCTTTTGGCTTCTCGAGTCCTCTCCTCAGATCGTACAGAGTAGGAGCCTTTGAGTTTTTCTCTATTTCGTTCTGTTGCCCGCAACAGTTCCTCATGACAACTGATATGGGGACTATAATTAGATCGATGCAGGAAAGTTTCTCTTGTTCGGTAGTCCTCATCAAGTTGTCCCAAGAAGGGACTGAGAGGCTCCTCCTCCTGGGAAATGTATCTTTCAAGACCCCGAGAGCATTGAGAGCTTCGAGTGAAGACAGAATCATCAGTCAGGTCATCCCTGAGGAAAGAGACAAGCATCACTGAGTATCATGGACTTGAAAAGAACAAGTGTGGACAAGGCAAGAGACTGAAATTTGGCAAGAGAGCTGTACAGTGCTTGGAGCAAAAGACTATAATCCTGAAGCCCAAGAACAGATCTACATACTATATGCAAAACATTTCCACTCCCTTTCCCCAGGGTTGTAAGCAGCTTCAGTCTCTCTAACCAAGGGATGATATTACCAATGTATCTAGATAAAAAGATTAAGCTAATTTCTAGACTAGACTTTGGGGATGCAGAGCATCATGCAGGTTATACAACTTCACATTAGCTAAAATCTAGTTCTTTGCTGCTAGAAGTGTGGTATGGACCAGCAGCATTAGCATTACCTGGGAACTTTTTAGAAATACATATTCTTAGGCTCTATCCTAGGCCTACTGAACCAGAATCTGCATTTTCAACAAGATTGCCAGGTGATGTGTTCACAATTTAAAGTTTAAAAGATACATTTTATGAAAAAAAAAAAGAAGGTGGTGCCTGTGGCTCAGTGAGTAAGGAGCCGACCGCATATACCAAGGGTGGCAGGTTCAAACCCGGCCCTGGCCGAACTGGAACAAAAATATAGACGGGCATTGTGGCGGGCACCTGTAGTCCCAGTTACTCGGGAGGCTGAGACAAGAGAATGGCCTAAGCTCAGGAGCTGGAGTTGCTGTGAGCCATGAAGCCATGGCACTCTACCAAGGGCGACAAAGTGAGACTCTGTCTCTTAAAAAAAAAAAAAAAAGAAAGAAATACCAGTCCAGATTAAATGGTTTTTAAGCTGCAGCCCACAGATTCTAGAGTTCTCAGTTATCAAAAGAAGTGCTAGAGGGGTAGTGCCTGTGGCTCAATGAGTAGGGCGCTGGCCCCATATACTAAGGGTGGTGGGTTCGAACCCGGCCCCTGCTGAACTGCAAAACAAAACAATAGCCAGGCGTTGTGGCAGGCGCCGTAGTCCCAGCTACTTGGGAGGCTGAGGCAAGAGAATCGCCTATGCCCAAGAGCTGGAGGTTGCTGTGAGCTATGTGACGCCACGGCACTCTACCGAGGGCCACAGAGTAAAACTCTGTCTCTACAAAAAAAAAAAAAAAAAAAAAAAAGAAGTGCTAGAAAAGCAGAACCAGCAATGCTCTGGGCCTTCCATTGTATTTAAATACTACTAGCCCCAATCCTACATCTGTGTAGTATTTCATTTGAAAGAAAAGGGTTTCACCACAGGGAAAAATGTTTTTAACAACTCATTTATCTAATTAGCATGATTTTCTCATATATTTTATTATTTTTATTTATTTTTTTGAGACAGAGTCTCACTTTGTTGCCCTTGGTAAATGCTGTGGCGTGTTAGCTCACAGCAACCTCAAACTCCTAGGCTTAAGTGGTTCTCTTGCCTCAGCCTCCCAAGTAGCTGGGACTACAGGTGCCTGCCACAATACTTGGCTATTTTTAGATATGGGGTCTCTGCTCTGGCTCAGGCTGGTCTTGAACCTGTAAGCTCAGGCAATCCACCCGCCTCAGCCACCTAAGTGCTAGGATTAGGCGTGAGCCACTGCGCCTGGCCAATTTTCTCATATATTTTAGAAGGTTCTTTAATGTTTCATCTTGCTGGCTCACATATTAAAACCACAAAACTGAGTCCTCACAGCATGTTCTGTCACCCATTTTCCTGCCTTGCCTGGTCATCCACAAGCATTCTGCTAATCTTGGGCCCAGGAAAAAAAAGTTAAGTGGTGGTTTACTTCACTATATATTCTTATTTTATAGAATTAATAAAAGTCTTGAATATTTGTGGCATAAAGGTAAAAATATGGATGGGATGGGACATCTGTCCTTTTAGCTCTGAGCTCTACACCACACACAGTAGTCCTAATCTTTTGGGGCACTATGGCTGCAGAGCTTCTGCGACTCAAAAAGATTCTGATTTAAACCACAGATAGAAATAAAGATCTGGCCAGGTGTGGTGGCTGACACTTGTAATCCCAGCACTTGGGAAGCCAAGGTGGGTAGACTGCCTGAGCTCACAGGTTCGAGACCAGCCTAAGCCAGAGCAAGACCCCCGTCTCTAAACCTAGCCGGGCATTGTGGCGGGTGCCTGTAGTCCCAAGCTACTCGGGAGGCTAAGGCAAGAGAATTGCTTGAGCCCAACAGTTTGAGGTTGCCGTAAGCTATGACGCCATAGAACTCTACTGAGGGTGATAAAATGAGAGTCTGTCTAAAAAAAAAAAAAAAAATTACAAAACATTCTTAAAAATATAAATAAAGATCCTCTGGTACTTTAAGCATGTAATTTTTATGCAATCTAAATGAAAAACAAAGTACTTATGTGTCACTCACATTCGAAAGTGAATTACCCTCTAGAGAAGCAATTTTCAACTGGTGTACCACAAAAATTTTTAAACATCATTTTTTTTTTTTTTTGAGACAAAGCCTCAAGCTGTCACCCTGGATAGAGTGCTGCAGCATCACAGCTCACAGCAACCTCCAATTCCTGGGCTCAAGCAAGTCTCTTGCCTCTGCCTCCCAAGTAGTTGGGACTACAGGCGCCCGCCACAATGCCCGGCCATTTTTTGGTTGCAGCTGTCATTGTTGTTTGGCGGGCCCAGGCTGGATTTGAACCCGCCAGCTCAGGTGTACGTGGCTGGCACCTTAGCCCGTTGAGCCACAGGCGCCGAGCCTAATTAAATTGTTTTTAAAGAAGTTCAAAACATAGTAGGGATATTCTTTATTTTTATTTTTTTTTAATCAACATAATTTAAGTGTGCCACAGAAGTTTTAATATAGGTTCAAGTGTGCCATGAGATAAAAAAAGGTTGAAAAATACTGATCTAGAGGATGGTAATTATTGGTGTTTTCTAGTTTCTAGTAGCAACTTTTGTTTTTTGTGAGTTTCTAGAAATGACTTTTCCTTGTTTTTTAATAGTTGCTTTCCTATCTCTGGGACTACATTAGCAGAACATCAAAAAGTTGCCTTTTCTTATTCACCAACCCTATCTGTACTCAAAGGCTGACAATAGCTATAAAATAATGTGGGAATCCCAAGTAGCTGGGATTTATTTCTTTTCTTTTTTTTCCTTTAATTTGATTAAATCATAGCTGTGTACTTAATGCAATCATGGGGTACAAGTACCAGTACATGGGGTACTGGTTTTATATACAATTTGAAATATTTTCATCAAACTGGTTAACATAGCCTTCATGGCATTTTCTTAGTTATTGTGTTAAGACATTTATATTCTACACTTAGTAAATTTCACATGTACCCTTGTAAGATGCACCATAGGTGTGGTCCTACCAATTACCCTCCCTCCACCCATCCGCCCCCCTCTCTTCCCCTCCCTCTTCCCTTTCCCCTTCTTCTTAGCCTATAATTGGGTTATAGCTTTCATATGAAAGTTATAAATTGGTTTCATAGTAAGGTTGAATACATTGGATACTTTTTCTTCCGTTCTTGAGATTGGGACTTATTTCTTATTACCCATCTCCTCCCCAAGAAGCTGGGGAATTTTAGTATTTCAAGTCCTATGAAATAGGAAGGAATGGAAATAAACCATGGGTGATTTCTGAAGTCAAACATAACTGGGGTAAAAAATTCTACTCTGTAGATTAGCTGAAAACAACATCTATTTCCAAGGAGGAACGTTCATGAGTTGAATCACTCCATTGGTAAAGTACTATTTACCATACAAAAAGCCTCTGCTCATATTAGTGTTGGGGGGAGGCAGAAACAGAGGCTCCATGGGCAGTGGCAAGTTCATCTATATTCCCATGTTCAACTCCCCACTAGAACTATCGCATGTCACCATCAAACGGCCTACCAGCCCATGATCTAACCCAGCACTATTTACATTAAGAAGCTAGAATAAATGGCTCACCAAAAGCCTTAGTCCAGGCTTGAAATCTCCAGCAAAAGGAGGCACAGAACAATGAAAGAAGGCATAAAAAAACATTTTTAAAAAAGCTATCATGTAAATATAGGCAGAAATCAGCCTGCTTATTAGAAGTTCATGTTCTCCTTTCCTAGGACTCTTAAAGGATAAGAGAGAACTGACTATACTAAGAGTAAATCCTAAAAAGGATCCCATCTCCTATAGCCTGAAATAGTCCAGTGATGGATACTTTCTGAAAGCCTTGGTTAAGTCCAAATGTTTTCTAAAATAGGTCTATTTAAAAATTGATTATTGAACAAGGGTTATGGGTACATGGGAGTTCCCTCTACTTTTCTGTGTTTATAAATTTCTATTAAGCAAGACAGAAAATATATGTGCCTACATAAAAGCTCATAACTAATGTTCGTAGCAGCATTATTTATAAAAGCTAAAAAGTGGCTGGGCATAGTGGCTCACGCCTGTAATCCTAGCACTCTGGGAGGGCCAGGCAGGCGGATCACTTGAGCTCGGAAGTTGGAAACCAGCCTGAGCAAGAGCAAGACTGTCTTTAAAAATAGCTGGAAATTGTGGCAGGTGCCTGTAGTCCCAGCTACTTGGGAGGCTGAGGTAAGAGGATTACTTGAGCCCAACAGTTTGAGATTGCTATAAGCAATAACACCACGGCACTCAACCCCAGGACGACTGAGTAAAACTGTCTCAGACAAAAAAAAAAAAAAAAAAGCTAAAAAGTAAAAGTTATGGGCCAGGTGTGGTGGCTTATACCTGTAATCCCAGCACTTGGGGGACTTAGGCAGGTGGACTGCCTGAACTCACAGGTTCGAGACCAGCCTGAGCCAGAGTGAGACTCTGTCTCTAAAAAAAAAACATACAGCCAGGCCTTGTGGTGGGTGCCTGTAGTCCCAGCTACATAGTAGGCTGAAGCAAGAGGATCACTTGAACTCACGAGTTTGAGGTTGCTGTGAGCTAAGACACCACAGCACTCTACCAAGGATGACCAAGTGAAACTGTCTGGGAAAAAAAAAAGTGAAAGTTACCTAAATGTTGCCCATTCATCAGTTTTTTTTTTTTTTGAGACGGAGTGTCAAGCTGTCGCCCTGAGTAGAGTGCTGTGGCATCACAGCTCACAGCAACCTCCAACTCCTGGGCTCAAGCGAGTCTCCTGCCTCTTCCTCCCAAGTAGCTGGGACTACAGGCGCCTGCCACAACGCCTGGCTATTTTTTGGTTGCAGCAGCCATCATTGTTGTTTGGCGGGCCTGAGCTGGATTCCAACTCACCAGCTCAGGTGTATGTGGCTGACGCCTTAGCCGCTTAAGCCACAGGTGCTGAGCCCCCATTTATCAGTTGTGAATGAACTGACAAACAAAATATGGTATATAATTTAATGAAATGTTACCAGCAATTAAAAAAAATGTAGCTCAAGCGCCTAAAACACTAGCCACATATACCAGAGCTGGCAGGTTTGTATCCGGCCCAGGCCTACCAAACAATGACAACTACAACCAAAAAATAGCCAGGCATTGTGGCAGGCGCCTGTAGTCCCAGCTACTTGGGAGGCTGAGGCAAGAGAATTGCTTAAGCCCAGGAGTTGAGCTGTGCTGCGAGCTATGAACTGTGATACCACAACACTCTACTCAGGGTGATAGCTTGAGGCTCTGTCTCAAAAAAAAAAAAAAAAAGCTACAAACATGGGATTAATTTTTTTTTTTTTTTGTAGAGACAGAGTCTCACTTTATCTCCCTCGGTAGAGTGCCATGGCGTCATACAGTTCACAGCAACCTCCAACTCCTGGGCTTAGGCGATTCTCCTAAGCTATTTTTTTCCTCCTGGCTATTTTTCTGTTTTGCAGTTTGGCTGAGGCTGGGTTTGAACCCGCCACCTTCAGTATGTGGGGCCGGTGCCCTACTCGATGAGCCACAGGTGCCGCCCAAACATGGATGAATCTTAAAAATATTATGTTAAATGAAAAAAGTCAGTTACAAAGGACTATATATTGCATAATTCTACTTACATAAAATGTCCAGAATAGGCAAATCTATAGAAATAGAAAGTAGCTTAGTGGCAACCTAGGGTAGGGAGTACGATGGAGGGAGAGCAATAGCTAAAAGTACAGGGTTTGTTACTGGAGTAATAAAAATATTTTAAAATCAATTAGATGGTAGATGGATAACTCTGTGAATATACTGAAAGTCACTGACCTGTACACTTAAAGTGAGTGAACTGTATTTTGTATGACTTATACTTCAATAAAGCTATTTAAAAAAATGTGCATGTGGCTTGGCGCCTGTGGCTCAATGGGCTAAGGCACCAGGCACGTACACCTGAGCTGGCGGGTTCGAACCCAGCCTGGACCTGCCAAACAACAATGACAGCTGCAACCAAAAAATGGCCAGGCGTTGTGGCGGCCACCTGTAGTCCTAGCTACTTGGGAGGCGGAGGCAAGAGACTCACTTGAGCCTACGAATTGGAGGTTGCTGTGAGCTGTGATGCCACAGCATTCTCTCCAGGGTGACGGCTTGAGGCTCTGTCTCAAAAAAAAAAAAAAAATGTACATGGGCCAAGAACACTGGCTCATATCTATAACTCCAGCACTCTGGAAGGCTGAGACAGAAAAATCACTTGAGTCCACAATTCAGCCTGGGCAAGTCAGTGAGACTCTATCTCTACCAAAAAGCTTCAAAATTAACCAGGTGTAGTAGCACACGTCTGCAGTCTCATCTATTTGGAAGGCTGAAGCAGGAGGATAACTTGAGTCCAGAAGTTTGAAGCTACAGTGAGCTATAATCATGCCACTGCACTATAGCCTGGGCAAAAGAGTGAAGTCTCTTCTCTAAAAAAAAAAAAAAATGAATATAATTTTTTTAAAAAAGTCTTTCAGAGCCCAAACTCTCCATTCTTTTCCTTTGATGAATCTCTAAAAATCCCTCCAGAAAGCTGTTTGCTTCTGTCTAGTCCTTAAGGTAAATCAAAAAGGAAAAAAATCCTATTCCTTTAATCTATATCAGGTAGGGCATGGATAAGTAATCAAGAGATAAGAATCCCATGAGTGGAACATTTAACGTACGAAGTATTTTGATGGGCCACGTGTGGTGGCTCACATCTGTAACCCTAGCACTCTGGGAGGTGGGCAGACTGCTTGAGCTCAGGAGTTCAAGACCAGCCTGACCAAGAGCGAGATCCCAACTCTACTAAAAAATAGAAAAATTAGCCATGCATTGTGGCTGATGCCTGTAGTCCCAACTACTTGGGAGGCTGAGGCAAAAGGATCTCTTGAGCCCAGGAGTGTAAAGTTGCTATGACCCATGAGGCCATGACACTCTACCCCAGGATGACAGAGTGAGACTCTGTCTCAAAAAAAAAAAAAAAGTATTTTGGTGAACAGGAAAAACAGACCTCATATCCACCAGTCTTTAGAAGTCTCAGAATTGGCTCAGCACCCATAGCTCAGTGGGTAGGGCACCAGCCACATATACTGGAGCTAACAGGTTCAAACCTGGCCCAGGCCTGCTAAACAATGACAACTACACCAAAAAAATAGCCAAACATTGTGGTAGGCACCTGCAATCCCAGCTACTTGGCAGGCTGAGGCAAGAGAACTTCTTAAGCCTAAGAGTTTGATGTTGCTGTGAGCTATGACACTACAGCACTCTACTGAGGGTAAGATAGTGAGACTCTTTAAAAAAAAAAAAAAAGAAGTCTCAGAATTTTTCATGAAGTTAGTCCTACACACAGAGCTGCTAAAGTCAGAATACTAACAACCCTACGATCTTAGCTGTCACCCAAACTTGATATAAAACTTAACAAACTCAAGGCTCAGAGAGATGATTCACGCCTGTAATTCTAGCACTCTGGGAAGCTGAGGTGGGTGGACTGCCTGAGCTCACAGGTTCGAGACCAGCCTGAGCAAGAGCGAGACACCCCTCCCCCATATCTCTAAAAATAGCCAGGCATTATGGCAGGTGCCTGTAGTCCCACTACTCAGGAGGCTGAGGCAAGAGAATCGGTTGAGCCCACGAGTTTGAGGTTGCTGTGAGCTACCCCAGCCATTGCACTCTACCTAGAGAGCAACAAAGTGAGACTCTGTCTCCAAAAAAAAAAAAAAAAAAAAAAACTTAACGGACTCAATAAAGGAAAAGAAAGAATACTAGGGCCTCAGGAAGGAAGAAAAGTAAACATTTATATACAAAGGATGTAAATGGCCTATCCACATAACCCAAGGCTGCCTAGACCAGCTAAAACAACAACTGCAACAAGTTGAGGCAGGTGCCTGTGGGCGCCTGTAGTCCCAGCTACTGGGAGGCTGAGGCATGAGAATTGCTTAAGCCCAAGAGTTTAAGGTTGCTGTGAACTGTGACACCACAAGACTCTACCGAGGGTGAGATAGTGATTCTCTCTCTCTCTCAAAAAAAAAAAAAAGACCCATCATGAGCATGGCAATGGTCCTGTGGACTGGTTTTAGTGCCCCATAATTATCCATACAAATCGTACCGAATAAGTGAAAAGGAACACAAATGTACAGGGAGCAAAAGCATAAACAATGACCCTGCACCTCCATTTAGAACCTTAATCTCACTTTACCTGAAGTATATTTGTCTATCTGAAACACATGATTCTGGAAGATTAAATGTCTCAAACTCCCTAAAATTTTAATTTTTATAATTTAGAAATACAATTGATTATCTAAAGAACACATGCAGAACAAAGTTTATGCAAAGGGGAGGTACATTCTATGCCTAACAAGAAGAAATGCTTAAGTTAACCAAATCTCAGCAAGGAAGATAATCACACCATGCACCACCTACCCAGACTGCCTACTTAATCATCTCCCAAAATAAAAGTACCTGGAAGGGCAAGAGCTGTTGCCTCAATTAAGTGATAAAGTCACATATCTTAAAGCCCTATCTTCAGAAATCTCAGTGTTATATGACCTGAGACTGTCCTGCTTTGTTATACTGCAACCACAGCCACTGGGACTTTAAAATATATGTTACCAATGGCAGCATGGTCCTCAAGATTTCCTGTCCAGCTGTTCCCCACCTGCCTGGCTATGCTCTGTGCACCACTGTACTGACAGTCATTAACTGATTTATTACTACTTTATTGATAATATTTTGTGAAAACTCCCAATGTGTTAGGCAGAGAGTGTGCTTAACTCTGAGAGAGTGCTTTTCTGCATTCCTTACTTTACTTTTGTGAGGTGAAAAACACCCAACGAACCTAAGGTCTACATTCAATACTCCATGGGGCATATCTGCTCTTTCTTGGTACTTAATAGTTGTAAAGTAATAACTAAACTAAAATATTTTAAAAGATCTCCATATTAATGCTTTATATATTTAACATACATAATATATTAGATATGACTAAACACTGCCTGAGTCTATATTTCAGCTTGGACAAGCTAAATAAAAAATACAGTTAAGGCTTGGCACCTGTGGCTCAAGCAGCTAAGGCGCCAGCCACATATCCCTGAGCTAGCCGGTTCGAATACAGCCTGGGCCCACCAAAAACAACAATGACGGCTGCAACCAAAAAATAGCCAGGCATTGTGGTGGGCGCCTGTAGTCCCAACTACTTGGGAGGCATAGGCAGGAGACTCGCTTGAGGCCAGGAGTTGGAGGTTGCCGTTAGCTGTGATGCCACAGCACTCTATCCAGGGCGACAGCTTGAGGCTCTGTCTCAAAAAAAAAAATACAATTAAAAAAAGAATCTCCTATTTTGTCCAGAATGTTCCTTTGAAGAGACTCCCTAGTAGCTCCAGTATTTTAGAATCCATTCCACCTGAGCCGTTTTGATTTGGAGCACACTGATTATGCTTCCTCTGTCCCCTCCTTCTAGTTTTTTTTTTTGAGACAGATCCTCAAGCTGTCACCCTGCAGAGAGTGCCGTGGCATCACAGCTCACAACAACCTCTAATTCCTGGGCTCAAGCGAGTCTCCTGACTCTGCCTCCCAAGTAGCTGGGACTACAGGTGCCCACCACAACGCCCGGCCATTTTTTGGTTGCAGCCGTCATTGTTGTTTGGCAGGCCCAGGCTGGATTCGAACCTACTAGCTCAGGTGTACGTGGCTGGCGCCTTAGCCCACTGAGCCACAGGCGCCGAGCCTCCTCCTTCTAGTCTTACTAGGACGATCTTTTAAGCCTTTTCTCTTACACGATTCATTCAGCAACAGTCTAAGTCAATAAACCTTCCCCACTTACAAAGCTTTTTTCCAATGTCATCCTTTGTACTGGATTATGTGGACACAGGGAAAAACTTCAGTACTAGAACCATCCTTCAAATATGTCAAAGAGGAAACAGCAACATTTCTGCCTTCGTGTATAGTGCCACCCTGTCTTAGAAGAAACCTACCTATCCATGTCATCCAGATTGTCCACTGGTGACCCCAGACGATCACTAAGCCGTCGCCGTTCTGGTGTGCTAACACAGAAGTGATCATTGCCAACGGTGATCCTTAAGCTCTGTTCCAAAGAAGAATCAGAACGCAGACCAGGAGAGTGTCTCTATAAAAGATAATATGGTTAGTCAACACTGTCAAGACATTTCTATCCTCAAAACATTCTTCTCCCTAGTCATTAAGCTGTGGCCCAACAAGGTGAGAAATGGTTATGGTAACATACTATTCCAAAAATAAAGCACTTTTAGAAAATTTCCATTTTCTTAGAGAAAAACAGTCCATACCTCTACCCCTCCCAAATAGTGACCTCTAATTCTTATTGGGCATAGGAACACAGAGGTCAATAAAGTCTCTACTCTCAGAACCTAAACTTTTAGTGAAGGAGGCAAGCCAAAAATAAGTTTTAAAAGAGGACTTCTGGGTGGCACCCGTGGCTCAAAGGAGTAGGGTGTTGGCCCCATATGCCATAGGTGGCAGGTTCAAACCCAGCCCCAGCCAGAAAGTACTTCTGATAGCCATAGTGCTATACAGTCATTAAAACATGACACCATGAAATTCTGAGTATGGGGAAAAGAAGTTACTTCAGACAGGGTGGTTAGAAAAGACTTTTAAAGCTGAAGCTTGAATGATGAGATGCCAGTGTTGTAACAGGTAGAAGGATGTTTCAGGCAAAGAGAAGAACCACCTTATTAATGAGCTTGGTAAGTTTTAAGTAACAGAAAGGCAGTCAGGGTGGCTGCAGCAAGGTGACATAAAAGGCAGAAATCAGTTAGGAAATTTGGAATTTATGCTTAGTGCAATAAAAGCCACAGGAGGATTTTAAGCAAGGAGACTACATTTTCCCTCCAGATGCTTATACTGCTCAAATCCTTATCTCCTGAAGGTCTTTATTAAGTCAACTTTTAGAGCTGGGCCATGATGGCTCAAGCCTACAATTCTAGCACTTCAGGAGGCTGAGATGGGTGGATTGCTTGAGCTCAGGAGACTAGCTTGGGCAAGAGTGAGACCTTGTTGGTAGTAAAAAGAGAAAAACTAGCTGGGCATTGTGGCAGGAACCTGTAGTCCCCAACTACTTGAGATACAAGAAAATCTCTGGCTCAAGAGTTTGAGACTGCTGTGAGCTATGAGGCCAAGGCACTATACCAAGGGTGACAGTGAGAGACTTTATCTCAAAACAAACAAAGTCACCTTCTCAGAAGGCCTTCCCTGGCTACCCTACCTAAAATTATTTAATGCCCTTCTCTACTTTATTTCCTTCTTAGTACTTAACCACATTTAACATGCCATGGCATTTCTAACTTCTCCATCTTATTTATTATCCAATTCTTCCTGTTAAAATAACTCTACCAGGGTAAGAATTTTTCTTTGGTTTATTTACTATTGTACCCTCCAGGTCCCAGAATAGTGTCTACAACACAGTAGACGTTCAACAAATACTTGTCAAATGTATAAAGTGAAAAAATTATTATCATTTTTGAGACAGTGTCTCACTCTGTCACCCTGGGTAGAGAGTATCCTGGCATCATTGCTCACAGCAACATCAAACTCCTGGGTTTGAGCAGTTCTCTTGCCTTAGCCTCCCAAGTAACTGGGGCTATAGGCACCCGCCACAACACTTGGCTTGTTTTTTCTATTTTTAGTGGAGACAGGGTGTCACTGTTGGTCAAACTGGTCTCCAACTCCTAAACTCAGATGATCCACCCACCTATGTCTCCGAGAGGCATAAGCCACTACACCAGGCTAAATTATTTTGATTGCTATGTACAGAATAAACTAGTGCATAGCAAGAGTGGAGTATAAAAGAGCCAAATGCAAAAATCCAGGAAAGAGGTAACAGGACTTAGATGGGCATTACGGCAGGAGGACAGTTTGGGTGATGTATTTTGGAGCTAGAGGTAACAGGTTAGATGGATGAGGTTAATGTGGCAGATTAGATGTTGTAATCAGGGTAATGATGACTGTTTCTGACTTGAGCATTGAATGATGCCATTTACTGAGACAGAGAAGACTGGAGCAAATAATCTGTGCCCTGGCGAAGAAAAGGGAAGTTGTGAAAACATGCATTCTGTTTTCCATGCCTCCTGGACAGTGCCTGACACACTGACACTGCTCAGCTCTGACAATTTTAACACAGGGACCAGGGTCAATTCTTCTAAGACCAGAGGGATGAAAGTACTTGTATACATGTTAGAGAACCACTGGAGAAAACAGAAACTTTGTCACTAAGTTGAAAAAAAGATCCAGGAACTGAAAATAAAAACAAATTCCCAAACACCAAATCCTGCCCAGAGATTCTACTGAAGTGGTGATGTTGAGAGATCAACGTTATTTCTACGCTAAACTTCATCTCATGCTCTGTCACTCCAGCAGTGAGTTAGGTCAAAAATCAGAGATTTGGAGAATCCAAAACATTAAAATTCCATCAATCAGAACCAGGTCTCTCTGTCGAGTTACTTGAACCTTTGTAGGTTGGCTTCTCAGCTATTCAGCGTGGAATAATGTTAACTGCCTCATCTCAAAGGGCTGTGAGGGTTAAAAGAAGGTAAAGCAAAGGGCTGAGTATAATCTCAGCCATGGCACTCAGTGAGTGGTAGTGACTGCTCCGATGACGGTGGTTATGCACAGTTTACTGCAGAGAAGCAGCTCCGGCTTACCTCACCTAAATTCACACTCTAAGTCTAGCCTAGTCAACCGTACTAGGTTAGCTCTCCAAACTCGCCAGAAAACACTGGGATATCAGTTTCTTTCCTAGGATCCCAGGGGGCAGCTCAGGCTTAAGGGAATAAAAAACATGCAAACCCATGGAAACGTCAACTCTCTAAAAGAAAGTACCAGACACTTCCAGTGCGGCAGCCTCGTAAAAAAAAAAAAAGAAAAGGACGAGACACCGGCAGGGACCAACTCCCCTAGCCCTGGCCAACTTTTCCACCCATCGTCCAGAGTGCGGGGGACAGCCGGTTCCTGAGACAGGGACGCGCCCTCGGGAGCCGGCGCGCCCGGCGGGTCCGAGTCCGTTATTGTGCCCACGGAGCTCGGGGCCCTGCATCCCCGCCGACAGGCTGAGGGTGCAGGTCCCCGGCCTGGAGGCCTCAGAGCCCCCGAGTTACGAGCGTTTGTGGAAACGGGGACGGCGGGCGAAGAGGGCGTCCCGGAGGAAGGGTGAGATTACCCGGCTGTCGCCTGGATGGTCTCCGCGGCCGTCCCGGGAGAAGTCGGCCCGGGACTCCCCCCGGCTGCTGCCTCGGAAGCCAGCCGGGCCCGGCGGGAAGAGTCGTCGGCTCCGCGGTGGCGACGGGGAGCCGCGACGTGCCCGCGGCGGGGGTGGGGAGCCGCGGCGACCCCGCGACGGGGACGGCGAGGCCCGGCGGCTGCGGTGCCCTGAGGGCGAGCGAGGCCGGCGAGCCGAGGTCCGCGACGAGGAGCTGGAGGGCGGCGACGAGGTGCGGCGAGCCGGGCCTGAGGAGGAGCCGGAGCTGCGGCCGCTGCGCGGGCCCCCACAGCCGCTGTCTTTAGGCCGGTGGGAAGAGACGGAGGAGCGGGAGCCGCTGCGGTACATGGTTATGGAAGCAGCGGCCACGGCTGCAGCTCGACCCGGGGGCGCCCTAGACTTGGGCCCCGAGCGCGCCGCCGCCACCTCAGCCGCGGCGCGCCGCTTCGGCCGCCGGAGCAGCCCCCTTCCCGCGGCCCCGCGCCACAGCCTGGGGCCCGGCCGAGCGCGCCCCCGCGGCCGCAGCCGGCGGTTGGAGGGAGCGAGCACGCGACCAACACTTCCCCCGCCCCCCGCCTCCGGGCTCTGGGTTCCTCCACTCAGGGAGCGGCCACAGAGACGGGAAAAGTGGGGAGGAGCGCGGAAGCCGGCGCAAGGCTGACGAGGGGAGGGGAAACGAAGCGCGCGCCCTGAGCTCAGCACGCTCTCTCTCCAAACCCTCAAGATGGCGGGCGCGGAACCGCCCACTTACCCGCCCCAGAGGCCACGTGACCCTGAGGGGCTCCGCGTGGAGTGGGCGGGGCGAGAGGGAGGGATCGGCGGGAGAAGAGTTCGTTCTTCCAAGCGAGGCGGAGGCCTCCTGGCTAGGCGGGTTTCGGGATCTGGGAGCGTCTTGGTCCTTTCCCTTTCCGCCCCCCGAGTGTAAATGGCCCCCCAAAAAACGATGGCTGTGTGTGTGTGCCTGCGGAAATCCCGGGCCCCACCGAAGCAGCATGACAACTGAGGAGTCAGTTTACTCCACTTTGATTTCTAGGGACTAAAATTAAGGGTGAGAAAGTGCAAATTAGGGTTGAGAATCAAACCCAAAATAGACATAAGTAGGATTTCAAGAGGTCTTTACCTGGCCAACCATTTGTGATCATGGTGAAGGTGACTAATTACCAGGGCTCCAAAACGTGACAAACACGAGGCTTGGCTAGTTTGTTTTTTTTTTTGAGACAGAGCCTCAAGCTGTCGCCCTGGATAGAGTGCAGTGGCATCACAGCTCACAGCAACCTCCAATTCCTGGGCTCAAGCGAGTCTCCTGCCTCCGCCTCCCACGTAGCTGGGACTACAGGTGCCCGCCACAACGCCTGGCTATTTTTTGGTTGCAGCCATCATTGTTGTTTGGCGGGTCCGGGCTGGATTCGAACCCGCCAGCTCAGGTGTATGTGGCTGGCACCTTAGCCACTTGAGCCACAGGCGCCGGGCTTTGGCTAGTTTTTTATGAGAGATTCAGACACCACCGTCGCCCTCTCCCCAACCCTACTACTAGAATTTCCCTAGATGCCTGTCTCAAGGACTTGCACCCTAAGTACAAAAGTCAAGAAAAGATAACACAAGAGAACACAATGGTCAAAACATGAAAAAAAAATGTTGACTGTAAACAACGGCTTAATGTTTTTCATGTATCAACTAGAAATAGAAAACCTGAAATTGGTTAAAAAAAAAAATAACCAGGGCCAGTGTTGATGGCTTAGGCTTGTAATCCTGGCACTGCGGGGAAACCAAGGGGCTTGCCTCTTCAGATCAGGAGTTGGTAACCAGCCTGAGCAGCATAGGGACAACTGGTCGCTACAAAAAAAAAATTAGCTGGAGTCATGCTGGAGCTTGCCTGTAGTTCTAGCCACCCAGGAGGCTGACACAGGACTGCTTGATCTCAGGAGTTTGATGTTTTAGTAATCTCTGATGACTTCCATTGCACTGTATCAAAACAAATCAGGTTTCTGATGTGAAAGCCAAGGCAGAACAAAGAAAAGTTTAATTACAAAAGCTTTCAGTTTTCCAATGTATATTTCATGAGCTAAAATAATCTTAAGCCTCTCTTAGCTGACTTAATGGACACCCTCTTGGCCAAGGGGGACCGCCCCAAAATCCCTCAAAACTGAATTACCCACTATGAGGAGAAGGGGGGTTAGATGCCTACCTATGCCTTGTCTCTTTTGGAGTTATTTTTGTAATAATAAGCTACAAAGTCATTACAAAGCCTAAGGTCATGTAAGTCAAAGATCAAATCACACGTTGTAGGTCATCAATTTACTAAAAAGATCACTTGAGTCTCGGCTCGGCGCCTGTGGCTCAGCGGGCTAAGGCGCCAGCCATGTACACCTGAGCTGGCGGGTTCGAATCCAGCCCGGACCCGCCAAACAACAATGACGGCTGCAACCAAAAAATGGCCGGGCGTTGTGGCAGGCGCCTGT
>CAUYRH010065974.1:0-12390 GCA_963574655.1 Perodicticus potto | reverse complement strand
TTCTGAGGTTAGACTTGTGACCTAAGATGTGATTGATTTTGAAGTATGTTCCATGGAGTGATGAGAATAATGTGTATTCAATTTTGTTAGGATGAAATGTTTTGTAGATGTCTGTTAAATCCAGTTGTTGAATGGTTAAATTTAAATCTAAAATTTCTTTACTTAGCTTCTTTTTGGCAGATCTATCCAACACTGCTTAAAGAAGTATTAAAATCTCCAACTACTATGAGCTGGAGAAAATCAAGTTCCTCATGTCTATTAGAGTTTTTCTTATAAATTGAGGTGCATTCTGGTTGGGTGCATAAATATTAATAATTGAAATCTCATCATATTGAGTAGTACCTTTAACAAACATGAAATGTCCGTCTTTATCCTTCCTTACTTTGGTTGGTTTAAAGCCTCTTGTATCTGTGAATAAGATCGCAACACCTGCTTTTTTCTGTTTTCCATTTCCCTAGAATATAGATGACCATCCCTTCACCTTGAGTCTAAATTTATCTTTTAAGGTAAGATGCGATTCTTGTATGCAGCAGATATCTGGCCTGAGTTTTTGTATCCAGTCAGCCAACCTATGCCTCTTTAGAGGACAATTTAAACCATTTACATTAATTGAAAAAAATGATAAATCTTTAGAAAGTCCAGTAGACATTTTTAATCCTTTCATCACTGTCAAAGTTGAAATTTGATAAAAAGTTTCTGGGTGAGTTTACTTTTGTTGTGGAGGATTGCACTGGTCATTATGGACAATAGGTCTGAGAATATCCTGGAGAGCTGGTTTATTTATACCAAATTTCTTCAGCATGTGGATGTCATTAAAGTATTTAATTTCTCCATCATAAATGAAACTCAGTTTAGCTGGGTACAGGATCCTGGGTTGAAAGTCTTTTGTGTTAGGAGATTAAAAGTCAATGACCATTCTCATCTAGCTTGAAAGGTTTGATCAGAGAGATCTGCAGTAATTCTAATATTCTTCCCCTTGTAGGTAACGGATTTCTTACGTCTGGCTGCTTTCAAAATTTTCTCCTTCATATATAACTTTAGTGAACTTAATTATGTTGTGCCTGAGGGATGTCTTATTCAGGATGAGTCATGCTGGAGTTCTGAAACAGTCTGCTACCTGAATTTCAGAATCTCTTGGCATGTCTGGAAAGTTCTCTTTCATAATCTCATAAAGAAGAGACTCTGTGCCTTGTGATGCCACTTCATCCTTTTCAGGTATCCCTATAAGGTGAATATTGGTTTTCTTCAAGTTATCCCAGAGCTGTCTGAGAGAATGATCCATTTTTGCCTTCCATTTCTCTTCCTCTTTGGAAGTTTGGGAGCGTTGGAAAGCTTTGTCTTCCATGTCCAAAATCCTTTCTTCTGTTTGCTCCATTCTGTTACTGAGGGATTCTACTGTATTTCTCATATCTTTGAGGGCTGCAACTTTTTGTCTCAATGTGTCAAAATCTTTGGTCATTTTGTCTTTGAATTCATTCAATTCTTAAGACATCTTTTGGGTTATCTTTTGGATTACTGCTTGAAATTCTAATTCCATCTTTTCCTCCATTCCGCTGATCTTACCTGCTATCCAGACTCTGAATTTGATTTCTGACATCTCAGCGATTTACTTATGCAAGGGATCTTGTGCTCTATCTACCTTGTCTTTCCTTAGGGGAGTTGATCTACTCTGATTATTCATATTGCCAGAGTCTTTCTGTTGATTCTGCCCCATGATTATTTTTCACTGTTGCCTATGATCGTCCTCAGAGTTGGGCAGGTGTCTCTCCCAGATCAGACCCTGGCAGGATCACTCTGTTGTTGCTGGATCTTTGTAGGGAGTGACCCAGTGTAGCTCCTCTGGGACTGCCCCACCCAGGCAGTTCTCACTGTGGGAGTGTGCCAGGCTGGATCAAGCAGCAGGGGGTGGGATGGGGTACCTAGTGGCCTTTGCAAAGGGAGCTAGTGCCTCCAACAGTCTCTGGCTGGGAGGAGGGCACCAAGGGAGGGCACGGGTGAAGCCGCCTCCTGAGTCCCTGCCCAGACATGCAGGGCAGTGCGAGGCAGAGGGGGTAGGGGAGGACGCAGGTTGTGCGGCTCCCAGAGTTCCTGGCCCAGGCAGGCAGGTGGAGGCCTGTCAGGTTCCTGGCAGAGTCTCTGGCTGGTGTGGGTGGCAGGCGGAGGCCTGGAACCTGGGTCCCAGAGGAGTCCCTGGCCATGGCAGGCAGTGAGCCGAGATCCAGTGGAGTCCCTGGCTGCTGCAAGTGGAGGGCCGAGTCCTGGAAGGCGTGGATGAGAACTGTGTTGGGGTCCTGGAAGGGTCCCTTGCCAAGGCTGGCAGTGGGCCAAGGCCCAAGGGCCCCAATCAGGTCCACGGAGGGGTCCCAGTGGAGTCCCTGGCCACTGTGGGTGGCGAGCCAAGGCCTGGTGGGGCATGGATTGGAGCTGGGTGGGGGTCCAGGCAGAGCCCCTGGCCACGGAGGATGGTGGGCCAAGGCCTGGCGGTGCACAGATCAGTGCTGCACGGGAGTCTGGGCAGAGTTCCTGGCCTGGGCTGGTGGTGGGCTAAGGCCTGGCAGGGTGCCAATTGGGGCCGCGTGGGGTTCCCTGTGTAGTTCCTGGCCTCTTTGGGTGGGGGGCCTGGGGCACGGATCAGAGCTGGGCAGGGGTCCCGGCAGAGTCACTGGCCACAGTGGGTGGCTGGCAGAGGAACAGGCACAGATCAGAGCTGCACAAGAGTCCGGACAGAGTTTCTGGCTGCTGCTGGCAGCAGGCCAAGCCCTGGTGGGGTGCCAATGGTGCCATGTGGGAGTCCTGGTGGAGTTCCTGGCCACTGCAGTCGGTGAGCTGAGGCCTGGTGGGGCATGGATCGGAGCTGGGCTGGGTCCTGGCAGAGTCCCTGGCCCCTGCATGTGGTGGGCTCAGCTGGGGCAGAGTGGAGCCCTGCAGTTCCAGCAGAGTCCCTGTCCAGGGAGTTTGTAGGTTCTTGGCACCCCAAGTCTCTTACATGGTGGGCCGCCTGGTCCAGCACATAAAGAGGGTGGGTGCTGCTCAAATCCTCCTCCCTCAGTTTCAGCAGAGTTCAGGCTTCTGGTGCATCAGATACAGGGAGAAGGGTGTCCTGGAAGTTCAGAATGGCAGAAAACTTTAGTTCAGTTTTTCTGCCTGGAGCTTGGTTTCTTGGAGTCACGGCTTGCCTCAGCAGAGGTGACCTGCAGTTATCACTTCCCTCTCTCTCAGCTGGGCTCCCAGTCTTCAGCTCAATTAGGCAGTTTCTGGAGGTTATCTTTCCTTTTGGACAGGCGTCTCTGTTGGAAGCTGCTTCCAGTCAGCAATCTTGCCCCCAAACCAGGGATGATAGTTTATTAAAAGATCTGTCTTTGAAGGTTTAGAAAAAAATACTAAACCATTATCTGGCTAATGTATCTGGTAATGAAGCCTGAATATTTACTTGGCTTTGGAGTAAGATAAACTTCCACAAACATGCTAAAGGCTGGGCCCGCAGAGGCTGTTCTTGTACACATAAGACTAGTGTCAAGAGGGGAGGAAGGAGAAATGAGCAGGGCCTGCTGGTGGGCATTGGACCTAAGCAGCTACAAGAGGCTCCATACTTCAGCTTGGTGCTTGAATTAATGATTGGCTGTCATCATCTTGAAAATCTCAATAATTTTTTAATAAGGACCACCCCCTGAATTTTCAAGTTGCAATGGACCCCATGTGTTATGTATCCCATCCTGCCAATGTGGTTTAGCCCTGAGCTCATCTGTGTCTCTGGTAGCTGTGTTCAGTTTGATTCTTGCTCAGCTATTGCTACCCCCAAGCTTCCTTCCTGCAGATAAGGACTGAGGTTGGGCTGCTCATTACTACAACAGCACAAAAGCCATGATCAAATGTGCATTAGGATTGGGGAATGTGGAGGGAGAATAGGGAGAAAGACCTCACTGGGGCAGAAAAATTCCATCTTAAATGGTAGATCATGAATATCACAGTAATTTTACTCAATGCATTTAACTTTCACTGATAATACTTCTTTAAATTCCTAGTAATTCTCATTCTTCTATTCCCTCTGACATACCTATGATACAAGGAAGCATACCCACTGTTGAAGAAAATAGACTCAGAGATCCCCTATACACTAAAACTAAAAATAAGAATGAACAGTGATGAATCTGTCATTCAGATATTTTCTCTAAAAATTTAAGAGCACTGTTTCTCAAAATACAATTAAAAACCAATAACCTCATTTTGATAAGGAAACATCTGAATGTGTGTCTGTGCCAACTGTGTTATGCTTTTTATTTGCCACAAATCTGCAGTTTCCTAGGGCTGCTGTGTAGGGATGTGCTGTGAGCACCATGCTAAAGGCAGCTCAGGGGAAACCAAAACATAGATTGTGTCTGGGCATTCACTGGCCTCTTATCTGATCGTCTTTGTGACAAATTCTACTGAGTTTTTCAGTAGAGGAAGTGTTCATGATTAGAGGGGTCCTTATCCAAGCCAAAGATATGGGTGGATGCTCAGGTGGCCTGTCTGGGACCACGACACTTACAGTGACCCTTACTGATGTTAATGACAACCCTCCAACATTTTCCCAGAGTCTGTATCACTTCTCAGTACCAGAAGATGTGGTTCTCAGCACTGCAATAGGAAGGGTGAAGGCCAACAATCAGGACACGGGTGAGAATGCATAGTCATCAACCGACATCATGACGGAGATGGAACAGCACTCTGAAATCACCTCAGATGCCCAAGCCCAGGATGGCATCAGAAGACTAAGAAAGCCTCTGGACTTTGAGACCAAAAAATCCTATATGCTGAAGGCAGAGGCAGCCAATGTCCATATTGACCCCGTTTCAGCAGCAGGGGGCCTTTTAAAGATAGGCAACAGTCAAAATCATTGTTGAGGACACTGGCCAGCCTCCTGTCTTCTCCTCACCCACATACCTCCTTGAGGTTCATGAGAATGCCGCTCTGAACTCTGTGGTTGGGCAAGTGACCGCCCATGACCCTGACATCACCTCCAGTCCTGCGAGGTTTTCCATCCACCGGCACACTGACCTGGAGAGGCAGTTCAACATTAATGCAGATGACAGGGAAATGACACTGGCGACACCATTTGACAGAGAACTGAGTGTGTGGCACAACATAACAATCATTGCTACAGAAATTAGGAACCGCAGTCAGGTATCACTAGCGCCTGTCGCTATTAAAGTGCGGGATGTCAATGAAAACGCCCCTGAATTCGCATCCGAATATGAGGTATTTTTATGTGAAAATGGAAAACCCGGCCAAGTAAATATCCCCATGTTGTTAATGCTGAATATGTTTGTATACAACTGTCTCATATTTGATTGGTCTGCATTATAGTGTGCATTCGCATCCTTTGTGATCTGCAAAATCTCAGGCAAGAAACATCCAAATGCGAACAGAGAGGGAATATTTTTTCTTCCTCAGATGATATTTCTCTTCCTGCTTATGACCACATTGGCTCCTAATGTAGAACAACCTGCTGTGCCATGAAACCAGTACCAAATTACTGTCTCAAAATATCTCAGGATATGGATGGTAGTAGGGGTTGTCTTAGAGTAATAGGGTCTGAATTTTAACTGTCAAATAATAAGTAGCAACAGTGAAGCTCACCAAAAGGAGATGTTTGTTTCATATCAAACGTACAAATAATAGTGGAACCCAAGAAAACCAATTATTTATGGAAAGTTGTGGGATATGAATATTAAAATATGTAAAAATGTAGACATATTTAGCTAAATATGAGTTTAATAACATGTTTTAGACATGCAGTGGTAGAACTTTTTATATGCCTCTTATAGCATGATGGGGCAATAAAGACAGACAGAAAAAAGAAAGAGAAGGAGAGAGAGAGAGAAGGATAGGCAGGGAGAGAAGGGAAGAAGGGCTGAAAGGGGGAAAAGAGAGAGTTAAAGGAATAAGAACAAAAACAAAAACTGCTATTCTCTGAATGTCAAAGTAGAAATAGCCTATGTAAAGTTCTACAAAACCACAAATGTAATAGATTTCTTTTTTTTTCTTTTTTTCTTTTTCAGTAATAGATTTCTTTTAACAAGGTACCAAAATACTGTATGTTTAAGAAATTTATCATTTTTCAACTTCCTAATTTATTTCTGGGTGGTGACATTTTAATTTAAATAAACAGCAGCTGACAGTAAAAAAAAAATAATAAAAAAATTTAAAAGTAAAAGAAGAATAGGGAGTTTCTAGCTATGCCATTTCTATTGCTTGAGTGAATGAAATTAACAAAAAAATCACAAAGTTATTTTGCTATTTTTATGTTTTAACTATTATCCTAAAATATAACCCTTGTTTTTTATATATGACTTTAGCTTTGAAATTTCCTAGTCACAAGATAGTCATTCCCCAGTAAGGATTTTAGAATATCATACTTCATGGACCCTTGCTGTTGGCATGAAAGGAGGAAGAATTCTGGAAGTAGGCAACAGATAAGGTTGATAAATATATTTTCTTTCTGAGAAAAAAAAAATTTTCTGCTAAGAGATGGAGTCTGGCTATATTGCCCAGGCTGAAGTACAGTGGCTATTCACAGGTGTGGTCCCACTACTGATCAGTATAGGAGTTTTGACCTGCTGTGTTCCTGGCCTCAGCCAGTGCACCCCTCCTTAGGAAACCTAGAGGTCCCCTGCTCCTTGGAGGTAATACAGAAGGAACTGAAGCACAACTGATATGGTAAGTGAAAATAAAGTTAAACACTTTATATTCTCCTTCAGGTTCAGAAGCTAGAAGAAGTTGACCTCATGGATCTAAAAAGGATACTAGATGTGGGGAAAGGTAGTGGGAAGAAGAGGATAGGGAAAAATCTGTCAAAGGATACAAAATTATAGCTAGAGCATAAGAAGAAGTTACAGTATTCTATAGCAATGTAGCATGGTCATCCTTAAGAATAATACATTCTGCCCTATGATTGCACCAATATACACAATTATGATTTAATAAAATTATTTAAAAAATAATAATAATATATAGTTTCAGATGGCTAGAAGGAACAGATGAATGTTTCCAACACAAAGAAATGACAAATGTTTGAGATAGATGATGAATATGCTAATTACTCTGATCTGATCACTATACATTATATGTATCAAAACTTCAGTATGTACCCCATAAATAAATATAATTATTATGCCAACTAAAATTTGTTTTAAATAAAAAAAAAGAGAAAAGAGTGCCTAATTATTATTCAAATGCCATCTGAAATTCTCTAATGAGGATTATCTTTCTAACATTTTGTTTTTTCAAAACAAGAATGAGAATAAATTTTAAGGAAATTCTCTAGGGAAATTCTGATTTCAGAATTTTGCTATAATTGCATGGTATACTTAGATGATGAAGAGAAGATTATGGTACAATTGACCCTTGAACAACATGGGTTAGAATGGTTCAGGTCCACTTATATACAAAGATTTTTTTTTTTAACCAAACTAGGATCTAAAATACAGTATTTTCAGGATGCAAAACTCTTGTATAAAGGACTGATTTTTATATACATTATTCTGAAGTGCTTACCATAATATTTGAATATGTGCTGATTTGGGCATACCCAGGGGTCCTTTCATCATCCCCCATGTATACTGGGACTACTGTAGCTAAAACTTCCCAGCTTCTCATTTTACTCTCTACCCACCAGAAGAAAACTTTGGGAAAGCCAGACATTAGTGTTGAACAGATTTTGTTTCTTTTTATTTCTAGAGGTACTCCAAAACACATGTTCCAAAAATTGCCAGAGGAAAAAAATATGGATTTTCTAGGTAGGTACTCATATTAACAGCATAAACAAATTTCATACCATTTCATCCCATGAAGACATAAGTAATTCTTAGGTAACAGAATTAATCCTCAAAAAGCCACTCTTCAAAAGAAAAAATGCTATCAATGGAATCTAATATCTTTGTAGAAAATATAAGTAAAGGCTTATGGTACTGACCAAGTTAAAAAATATATAAATAATCTTTTTATACGATGTAAAATTTTAAAAAATTATGTGTATTGAAGGGAGAATAATAAGTAACCAAATAAACATTACTTGTGTTTATGATATATTAGTATCTGGACAAAATTGTTACTTCTTCATACATCATATTTCCTTCTGAATCCTACTACCATAATTGGGAAGCATTTGCAACATCATATAATTCAGGATTTGTGCAGAGATTCATGACAGACACCATGAGGCTTTTTTTTTTTTTCCTTCCTGCTCATACTTAAAATCATTTTGTGATTTTTGAGAAACCTCTCTAAGGATGTTTGTCTTGATGTCCTGTGTCAGTGAAAATCTGTGCCTCACCAGAATAGGCATTAGAGATAGATTTCTTGATTTTTCTATGAGTTTGAGATTGTTATCTTCTTTCTTCACATGACATCTGGCTTGAATAAGTGCTAAGTGACCGAGTTCATCATGTGTATGTGGACATAACCATAACTGCTGTGAATAGAAGACTGTATGCATAATAAGAGATTCAGATTATAAATTTTTTATGCAGAAATACTGTCAGTTACTACTTAATGGTATTAAATGCAAATTTAGTGATTTTATAACATCTTGAAGCATTGGTATAATTAGATCACATAATTGCTATATTCTTTGTACTCTTCATTTGTCAGGACCTACAATGCACACTGATTGAATGAGAGATACACAAGTCTAAAAGAAGAGGGTCTGGGCAGGGTTCCAAGATGGGAGTCTCTACAGGTCACTGCATCCTCCAGTATACAGGCAACTCTGCATCAGCCAACCCGATCATCTTTTCTGAAACTTAATGTTGTATCAGTCTTGTCTCTGGCTGTTGGTTTCAGGGTTATGTATTTCCTATTGATAACCATTAATCCTCTCAGCTTAAGAGCACTATCTTTGAAACCCTTTTCTTTGCCTTACTTACCACACACTCCAGTCAATCTCTGGTCCCTGTACCCAGAGGTCTAGTAAATATTTCTCTGTCAGCCCTTTCATTTCATCCCCTGGTGAACATTGGCCATCTCTAAGCCTTAAAATTTCTTGCCTGAACCATTTAAAACATGTACTTCTTCTTTCTCAACATCTAGCCCTCACTGTCTAGTATATTTTCCATGTTCTCACCTAGGTGAACTTGGCATACCTTGGTGAACTTGAAAGCATAAATTTTACCACGTCTTCCCTGATTCCCCTTTGGTTTTGAATTCCTCAGTAAAGAAACTAGTAAATTCTATAATCTTGTATCACCTCAAACAGGCAGAGAAACCCATGCTCTCAATGTAATATTCAGTTTCCTCAGCATGCCAGAGGCCCTCTTACATCATGCTAAGAACTTAATTGTCCTCATCTCCCACTATTATCTCATCACCCTTATCTTTCCTTCATACTTCAACATCTTCCTCAAGAGTCATCTCAGACATCACCTAGTCTAAGATGTTTGTCTTTCAGTTAGGTGTTCTCTTATCTCCACTCCCATATTACTTTTGCATATTGCTTACTTTATCATTGCTTATTTTCTTCTCTGTGTAGACTTCTAGAAGTAAAGAAACTAGAAGTTTGTTGACTGTGTCTTGTTCATTATGCCTGGCACCTAGCATGATACCTGAGACATACAACAAGCCCAGCACTTGTTGCTGAAGAAAGCTATGAATTTATGACTCTGGTTATTTATTCCCACATGCAAAAGAATGAAAATTGGGCTTATTCTCAAACCATATACAAAAATCAACTCAAAATGAATTAAAGACTGAAACATAAGATTTGAAACTTATGAAATTAGTAAAAGAACACATAGGAAGAAAGCTCCATGACATTAGTCTGAGCAATAATTTATTGATATGGCCCCAAAGCACAGGTAGCAAAGCAAAAAATAGACAAAAGGGATTATACCTTGGTTGTTGTGTTAAGGCATTTATATAGATTCTTCTAAAACGTGTTCATCTTAGTAAAACTTCAATAGTTTCTACACAGGCTTTCCTGGCTTTCCTTTATGAAAACTGTGTCCTTTCCAAGGCCAACTTCAGATATATTGCCCCCGTGCATTTAGTCGATTTTTTAACACTTCTCATGAGTCCCTTTGCACACCTTCACAGTGTAAGCCTTGGAGAAAGAGGCTTTGTTTTGTTTATGCAAAACATTTGACTTCTGTAACATGCAGTTCACACCTCTGGTGTCAGATAAATAACAAATAATCATTGTTAGAGGCAATAACACATTTGAATGTGAAGTTTTTACAACAATCCCTGTTTTCCTTGAGCTGCTGAAAGCATTAAATTTATGACATTGGTAGATTAGTAAAAAAAAAAAAAAAAATCTACACAGCAAAAGGAACAATTAACAGAGTAAAGGGATAAATCATGGACTAGAAAAAATATCTACAAACCACACATCTAAATAAGGGAGAAAATGTCTAAAGTATGTTAGGAACTCTGACAATTCAATCACAAGAGAAAAATAGCATGGCTAAAAAATGGGCAAAGACCTGAACAGATGTTTCTCAAAGGAAGACATATGTCAACAGATACAGGAAAAAATGCTCAACATCTCTAATTATTGGTGATACAATATTACCTGATACCTGTTCAACAAGATAAAAGCTAAGAATGTGAAGGGAAAGGAATCCTGGCACACTGTTGATAAAAATATAGATTAGTTTCAAAACATATAAAAAGAAGGAATACTACCCAACACATTCTATGAAGCAAACATCACCTTGATCCCTAAACCAGGGAAAGACCCAACAAGAAAAGAAAATTATAGACCAAATTCACTAATGAATATTGATGCAAAAATATTCAACAAGATCCTAACAAACAGAATCCAACAACAAATCAAACAAATTATACACCATGACCAAGTGGGCTTTATCCCAGGGTCTAAAGGCTGGTTCAATATACGTTAATCTATAAATGTGATTCAGTACATAAACAAATTATAAAATAAAGACCATATGATTCTCTCAATTGATGCAGAAAAAGCTTTTGACAATATCCAGCATCCCTTCATGATTAGAACACTTTAAAAAATTGGTATAGAAGGGACATTTCTTAAACTAATAGAGGTCATCTACAGCAAACCCACACCCAATATGTATTGAATGGAGTTAAATTGAAATCATTTCCACTTAGATCAGGAACCAGGCAAGGTTGCCCATTATCTCCTCTGGTCTTCAACATTGTAATGGAAGTTTTAGCCATTGCAATTAGGGAAGAAAAGGCGATCAAGTGTATCCACATAGGGTCAGAAGAGATTAAACTTTCACTCTTCGCAGATGATATGATTGTATATCTGGAAAACACCAGGGATTCTACTGCAAAACTTTAGAAGTGATCAAGGAATGCAGAAATGTCTCAGGCTACAAAATCAGTACTCATAAATCTGTAGTCTTTATATATACCAACAATAGCCAAGCCGAAAAAACAGTCAAGGACTCTATTCCTTTCACAGTAGTGCCAAAGAAGATGAAATATTTGGGAGTTTACCTAACAAAGGATGTGAAAGATCTCTGTAAAGAGAACTGTGAAACCTTAAGAAACGAAATAGCTGAAAATGTTAACCAATGGAAAAACATACCATGCTCATGGCTGGGAAGAATCAACATTGTTAAAATGTCTATACTACCCAAAGCAATATATAATTTTAATGCAATTCCTATTAAAGCTCTATTGTTATATTTTAACGATCTCGAAAAAATAATACTTCATTTTATATGGAATCAGAAAAAACCTTGAATAGCCAAGACATTACTCAGAAATAAAAACAAAGCAGGAGGAATCATGCTACCAGACCTGAGACTCTACTATAAATTGATAGTGATCAAAACAGCATGGTACTGGCACAAAAACAGAGAGGAAGATGTTTGGAACAGAATAGAGAACCAAGAGATGAATCCAGTTACTTACTGTTACTTGATCTTTGGCAAGCCAATTAAAAACATTCAGTGGGGAAAAGACTCCCTATTTAACAAATGGTGCTGGGTGAACTGGCTGGTGACTTGTAGAAGACAGACACTGGACCCACACCTCTCACCATTAACTAAGGTAGACTCTCACTGGATTAAAGATTTAAATTTAAGACATGAAACTCTCAAAATATTAGAAGAAAGTGTAGGGGAAACTCTTGAAGGAATTGACTTGGGTGAATATTTTGTGAGGACTCCCCTCGCAATTGAAGCAGTATCAAAAATACACTACTGGGACCTGATCAAACTAAAAAGCTTCTGTACAGCCAAGAACATAGTAAGTATAGCAAGCAGACAGCCCTCAGAATTGGAGAAAATATTTGCAGGTTAAGCCTCCAGCAAAGGTTTAATAACCAGAATCCACAGAGAACTCAAACGTATTAGCAAGAAAAGAACAAGTGATCCCATCTCAGGATGGGCAAAGGACTTGAAGAGAAACTTCTCTAAAGAA
>CAUYRH010065973.1:0-35266 GCA_963574655.1 Perodicticus potto | reverse complement strand
TAGTGATTAAGAAAATGCTATGAGGGCTATCTCTCACAGTACGATCAAAATGTTTCTGATTGTATATGAAGCACATTCTGCCCTATGATTGCACCAATGTACACAATTATGATTTAATAAAATTATTAAAAAAAACAAACATCATGGTTCTTTTTCTCAGTGAGAATTTTAAAGTAGACAATAATAAGTAATAGACAAACCTCTATTATTTAGTGAAAAATTAAGAGCTAAGGATTGCCCGAAAATAGGTGAAAACTTTCATCACTTTTTAAATGTTGTGTACAATTTAAAGGGTTTTTAAAAATGACTTAAGCAACAAAAAGAAAGAAAACTGTGATTTTAAGATACTAAATTCTTGAGTTATTTTGTGTCTTATGTATCACTAATATAGACAATGTTTTTCTCAAAATATCATATGTATGTGTTAAAGAGAATACATTTTATAGCTTTTATGTTTAATTTAAAATCAAAATTTCTATATATTCATTTTAAGCAAAATTTCTATCAGTATTATTACAATATATTAATTAATAACTTGTTTTTCTTTTACAAAATGATTATAGTTGAAGATTCTAATTTTCCCTAGTGCCTGTCATTTAGAAAAACTTCCATGATAAGATTAGTTATTAATAATATTTTGGAGACTCTTTTCAAAAAAATATTTAAAAATCATCAATTATATCATAGGTTTCCTTTGGCAGGCATGAGGGATTGAGCTATCAAGAAAGATGGGTATAAATTAGCTCTTAATTAGGATGAGACAAATTTAAATTCTGTAGTTGTTTTAACATAATACTGGTAGAACACATTTAACTTAAGCAACTGGCTTTTATCTATTCTACGTCATCTTTTGTCTTCCTCTTAATTACTGGAATTCCCATGCAAAACTCAGAAATTAAATCAGAAGGTGAAATACTGAAATAAGTCTTTGATCATTGTTGTTCTATTGTCTTGAAAATGGAAAACAGTTTTTCTAATTATTGCAGTAATGAGTCAGAATTCTTATTTTAAGAAGATAAAGTGGAATATTTTGGGTAAAATGCTGAGTGAATTAATGCTCATGTCAGCAAAGAATTATTGGTTTATCTCTTTTAACTGAAATAATTGGTCATTTCTTCCACCAACAGATTTGAGAGATTTTTAAAGTCAAAATAATAAAAGACAAATGTGTGTATATTTATTACATAACCATTGGGAATGAATTTTCCACTGTATTGACTAACTGACCTAATTAACGGCTAGGTTTCGTATTCTGCCTATATAGGGTGACCTTCCAAAGCATAGTTCATACACGGGGAATGAAAGGCCAGGCAGTGTCCCCAGACATTTATTTTACGTGAGGACATTGCCCTATTTTGGTGGAAAGCCAGCTCCTTTCCCTTAATGTTGCTAATTGTGACTAAGATTGTGTTCTCTTTTTATTTCAGAAACATTGCTGCTTGTTATGTATCTATAAACACCTGGGAAATGTCATTTCTAAGAATAAGAATTACACTCTCTCGGGAGAAAAAAATTGGTCAAAAAAACCTTTCATCTCCTATAATTTTGGAGTCCATCCTAAGTGAACCGTTGGCCTCATTTCAAGAGCCAAGACTCTTATCAGTCCAGCATGTGAGGACGGCAAAGAAAGTTTTTAAATGGTATTTTTGGAGACTTCCACATATTTTCATCTCCTCTTTCAGACAAAACATCTGAACAAATGAATGCAGATGCTCTCTTAAATTGGGCAAATTTAAAAGCTGAGCCACATACTTTCACAGTGAACTTGTAGATTAAAAGAAGTACAGTATTGTGTTTTCCTCTGGCACTACTTGTAGAGGTTTCATCTCCCTTAAGACCCATGTGTATGTGTCAGGAATTGGTTATCAGTTCACTGTTATCAACTCTCTTAGAAGGATTCATTAATTTTATAACACAACATCTCTTTTACAGTGAATAGTTCTGCAAACAGGGAGCTTCGTTATTTTATTCATCTCCAGCCTGCTTGGCATGCTGCAAGATTCTTTGGGAATAGTTTTGCAGGATGAGACTATTCCCATTTTCAATAACCCATGCATCTGTTCATGCAGCGTCATCAGTAAAGCAAATAATAAACCACTCTCAAGGAAACCTATAAAAGGCTCTCCTCCCCATCCTGAGCTGAAGCATATTCCTCCTGAAGATGCACTCCTGTCTGGCCCAATAAAACAGTGTATCTAAATTATTGTGGTTATTACCCAGGCAAATCATTGAAAGAGAATTGAAAAGATGCCTGAGCAATCACATTTAGGGAGACTTGACTTTAAATCTTGAATCTTGGAAATGTCCCTTAATGTCTCTGAACTATAGTTTTCATGTCAGTAAAATGGGGACAATAGTGGCCTCCTTGTCAAACTGACATAAAAATTGCATGAGATAATATTTGTAAAGTATAAATGCCCACTATCAATTATTGTTTGATATTTCAGTCAATAGTTGTATCAGTTAGACTAGTTCCTGCTTTATGTAATGAAAATCCAATTTGAATGGCTTGGTGAGATGATTTATATGTCACATAACAAGACGTCTGTAGATTCAGAAGGCCCAAGGGTGGTGATTTGAATGGTACAATTATGCCCAAAGAGATCCAGTTCCCTCCAACATTCCAATTGACTATTCTGAATAATCTTCCTGGGCTAACTTCCTTCAGGGGTCAGAGTGGATTTGTTTGGTTTTAGGGAGCATATCTTCATCAAGGAATGTAAAGTCAAAAAGTGGGGCTTTTTCGCCTGGTATCTCTTGTAATTGTTTAGAAACTCACCTCAGGAACCATCCAGCTCCCCCATGAGTAATGTGGCTAGAGTAATGTGACGAGAGTAATATCCCTGCTCCACAGTCACTGGGAGGATGATGCCATTACCATGGTAAGTATAGATCAGTCATAACTTGTCCCCTGCTTCTAGTGCTGGAGATGAGGTAGTTACCTGGACATACCTACCTGATTGAAGTCTATGTACCATTAGCAAGACTCAAGGAAAAATACCTGGTAGAGAGGCAACCAAGAGGGGCTACTACACGGTATCTTAAACTTTACCCTGGACTTCTTATGGTAGCAAATGCTGAGAGAATACAAAAATTGCTCTCTGTAAGGTATAAGTTGAGCTGGAGGAAATAAGACCTCAGAAGAAGACTTGAATGAAGCCTTATATGGCTTACAGCAGTACTTCCCAAATGTTTATGTGCACACAGATCACTTGGGGATCTTACCAAAATGTGAACTCTAACACACTTGTCTATAGTGGTGCTGAGAGTCTGCATTTCTAAAAGGTTTCAGATGATGCCTATGCTGCTTGTCTGAAGATCACACTTTGAGTAGTAAAGACATAGACTACATGTGATGTGTGATGTTAGATGTGCAGGAGGAGTAGAATCTAGACAGTTCTGGAATGCTGCCCAGAGGTGGCAGGATGCTGTGTGGTCCCTAAAGCTTATAGGATTTTGATAGATAGACAAGACAAAATTTAATGTTTTGGGATCTCTTAAAGAAAAGCACTTGTTAATGTGATAATACTAAGGGAAACAGTGTGGCTATTAAGACATCAAGACAGAGTATAAATTTTCTAAACTAAATAGCAGACACACTATTCCAGTAGGAATGGCTCTGGGGGTTACCTGCTCTTCTTTGCCTTAATGCATGAAAAAGAAATAGACATAGTGACAGGACATCTGTGTCCAGAGCAGAACAGCAAGATAAAAGAACTCTGCCAGGATTTCAATATCTTTTCACAAATGAGAGTGGGCCTTTGCCTCAAAATAAATTAATATCTTGGTTTTGTTTTTTTAATATTCTTTACTCCTCAAATAATCAAAACTATAGCCCTTTCTTAATGGTTGCACTTTTCCTTTCTTAATATTACTTTCTTGGTGAATTAATTAGTCAGATGAGTGCTTAGAAAACCAACAATGCATTGAGGGACAACAAGAAAACATTGGCTATATTCTTTTTTTTGTCTTTGACACAGAGTCTCACTTTTTAGCCCTCGGGAGAGTGCTGTGGTGTTACTGCTCACAGCAACCTCAAACTCTTAGGCTTAAGTGAGTCTCTTGCCTCAGCCTCCCAAGTAGTTGGGACCACAGGCACTCACTGCCATTTGCTATATTGTTAAAAATATGTAAATATGTAGGTAAAAAGATGATTACAACAGTAGGCACTGATGAGTTACTAAGGCCACTGATGTTCCTAACATATAATGACATATAATGATGTGATTTTTCTTTTGGGGGAGTAATGAGAGATTCCTGGATAGCTCAAGAACAATAAAGCTATAAAAAATTAAAAGGGAGAAAAGGAAACTATGGAATGTCATCGACTACACAGCTAATTCATAGACTGTAACATGAGAAGCATCCCTATCCTGCCTATAAAGGCCAAAAGGCTGGCAATTAGGAATATTAGGGGTAACATTTTGTTTTTACATGGGTGAAAAGAAATAATGATGAGGATTGAAGAGATTCTAGCTCAAAGTTCTGGATTCTTGTGCATTTGGTGGCTTGGACTCTGGAACCGTACATTTTACTACTGTACAGTATTGTTGATCAAATGAAAATAGAATAGGATTGGGTAATCAAAATAAATTAAGCATAAAGAAGTGGGTTTTATCCCCAGCAATACTATGAAATAAGGATCTGGTTCTTGGATCCACTTAACTCCTGGGGGTGAAATGGGCTCAGGGACTGGGACCAGGGAATATGCAATTTTAAAAGGCTTCTTGGTTAATTCTCATGTACCTTTTCTCCCCAAGTTGGAGGGGCCCACATTTGGAAACACTGAAAATCACCTTTAAATATACAATTCAGTACCCAAATCCTATGATTTTAGCAACAGTTAGGGTGGTGATTTAGGAATAGAGAATGATTGAAAGGAAAATTATCTGGATAATCGTAACAATAGTATTCTTAAATTATTAGTTTGCTGTGTAACAGTTTTCACAGTGGTTGAGCTCAAGGATTTGCCTCAATCTTGCCATAGCTCACCTTTGCCTTTGGGAATGGCCACCCAACTGTGCCAAGCTGATATGGAACCAGAGAGACTAGAGAAACCACTTTATTTGCACTCACAGATCTTGGTCTGCATTTATTCAAGCACAATTAAAAACAGTAGAGTTTCCCTGTTAACATTTGGTAAAGCTCACAAAAGATAGTTATTTTGTTTATTCCTATGAAAAGTCTGTGGGGGAGGAAGCATGTTTTGATAAAAGTATTGTTTTAAATCTCCAAATGTGAAATTTTGTGATGGCTTATGCATCAGAATTTGGGTTCAAATTCTGGCTCACTAACTGTCTGGTTCTAAAGCACTTTGGGGTCAACTCTGAGGGCCAGTGGGAATAGGAACACCTTTTAAATCTCTTCTTCATTAGATGCTGTGCATGAGTTTCTTGAAAGGATGGAAGTCTTTTCTGAAAAGAAATTGTTGAAGTCTTGTAGTAGATGATGCTTTTGTGTTATTGATAGTTTAAAAAGTGTTCTGGAAGTTTCATTTCAGGAAAACACATGCAAACCTCACCCAGTGAGTGGACTCTCTCTATACTTGTGTCTTTAATCCTTTGTCCACACAGCTGGCACCCAGATGCGAGGAACAAACCAGCAAACTGTCCTGGCTGGTTTAGGTTTGCAACAAATATCCTGCTCCCTACCCCCAGCCTGGCTCTCACATCCCAGGTGTATTAATGCCTTCCTCCTCTACATCATTTCTGTATTTACCGCCCATGACCTTCTGCCTGTGTCTTCCACTTTTCATCTTGAGAACAGAGTTAGAATTGGAATGTTGTTTTGGTCCCTCTTTCTTAGACCCAAATTTATGCTTGCCTTCCGATTATATCTGCTACTTTAGGTGATTGTCTAATGAAGAAAATTCCATTCCCTAATATTATATCATTCTGGACCTGTCTCTCCCCTTCCTTCCCTCACCTCAACATCTAACATTCCTTCCCTGTGCCTGTGCATGAAGACTAGACTGGTTGATGGGACTTGTCTTACTTGAGATCTCTCACACAGCAGTGAAGTGTATGGTATAACTCACTGCCTCTCACACTTCAATGTGCACATGAATTGCCTGAGGATCTTATTAAGATTCAGATTCTAATTCAATAGATAGGGGTGCTTTTCTGAGAAGCAGGTAGGTGATGCTGTGCTGCTGGCCTGCAGACCGCATTTTATGATCCCAGAGACAACATGTAGAGAGGAGGGGTTTTCAACCTTCATGCTATTGATAGGTAGGGCTGGAAAATTCTTTGTTGTTGGGGACTGTTCTGAATTTTCTGTGTTACAATATCTCTGGGTTCTATCTATTAGATGGCAGTAATATTCTCCTCTTCGAGTTGTGATAACCAAAACTATCTTTAGACATTACCAAATAAACAGTAAAACCACTCTTGGTTGAGAACCACTAGAATGGAAATTATTACAAAGGGCTCTGGATTAGAACATTTAGGTTCAAATTCTGGCCCACTAACTAGTTGGATTTGTAGCCTTTGTGCAATTTACTTTTCTGTGCTTTAGTTTTTCTTTTCTATAAAATGGGGATAGTAGTATCTATATTAGATATTCATAAAATTAGTAGGAGGATTAAATAATTAAATATCCTTGAAGTGCTTAGAGATATATATATGTGAGCACTTAGAAATCAATAAGTATTATCAACACTTCACTCTGTCCTGGCCTTTTCACTAAAGGATACTAATTTACTGTCTGCTAATATACTTTGGTCAATAGAAAGAAAATAAATTTTACATATTCTTAAATTAATACAATATAGTTTATTTACTTATCCAGATTAAAAATGGAAAAATAGCTCATTGAAAACACATCTTGTCATTTTGTATTGACTCAATTTAGTTAATTACTTGTACAGTCCAATAGTCAACAACTAATTAATTCCACTTGAACCTTGCATAACAATTGGGCAGATGTAGCATGCCTATGAATCTGCCTCCTCATGGAAAAGCATCAAATCTAATCTCCATCCAAGCTAAGGAATTCTGAGACTTGGGTAACAGAACCTCAGACCCCCAAATTTCTTCTAAGTTTGGGCATTTGTTACTGCTATGACATGGTAGGGTTTAACATCTTGGGGTGTATTTGATAGTTTTTTGCTTCTGTAGTGGGAAAGGGCCATAAATTTCTGCTACATGGAGATTAAAGTTACCCAATGCGGGCCCAAGGAGACCTAGACTAGTAGCTAGAAGAGAAGGATGAACCAGCCTGGCAGATGTCATGCCTGTATGTTGGTCTGAAACACAAAGCATCTGTGGAGGAACATGGCAGTATTAACATAGCCAGGCCACCACGTTAGCTGGAATTTAGTCTCAAGTAGACTTTTAACAAATGTGTGGCCTCTAACAAGTCTGTGACAAGTCATCAAACCTCTCTGGGCCACCTCTTGCCTGCTTTGGTATAGATTAACCTTTCCAGTGACCTGGAACTGGGAGGCTTAGAGTCTCCCTCTGCCAGATAGGACTGAATAATTCTTGCTGAGAGTTGACTTGCCATCTGGCTCTTCCCTCAGAATACACTGCCCACACTAGTTCTGCTTGTTGGCAATAAATATATGTTCCAGGTTCTTGGGGGGCATTATTTACTTCATCATGATCCTATACTCAACACCTAATTAAGGCCACCTGTTTGGTGTGGGATTTTTAGGAAGAATTGTTTTTCATTGTCAATGCCTTGGCCAGAATGGCGAATAATTTACTCTGAATAACCCCATCCATTATGATATTTGGATTATTTTTTCTTAATCAGATACTACCACTGACTTTGTGTAGAACTTTTGGAGTAAGAGTTCTTTAGACTTGACAGGCCTCTGTGAGTCAGCTAGGTTTATGTAATGAGAAAGTATAGCATTATTACTGTACTTATGCTTAGAGCATTTCTACATGGTGATAGCATAGCTGGTCATTTCAGTGGAAAAAGTCTGCTGGTATTTGGTTTTATGTAAATCAAAACAAACAGATGAATAGATAAAATTTGAAATTGTTGGTTGAGTTTTTCACTTGATGTCACTGCTTTGGTTGTCTAGGCAAAACTGAAGTTAGATTCCTGGCACTCTTCTTTGTTGTCTAGCCATATTCATGTCCAGCTGATAATTGTTGAGTGCTTACTGTGTACCGAGCACTGGGTAGGCACATTTTGTGCATTATTTTGACTTGGTCCTCATTTCAAAATGAAATATGTATATTCTGTCCTCATTTTGTAGCTGAGTAAATGAAGGTCTAGAAATATTTAGTATCTTGCCCAAGGTCACAAGGCTAGTAAGTGATGGAGCTGATATTAGAACTCAGTAGACTTCAGGGGTCTTATTCTTGATGATATCTCTATCAAAATCTATTCATGATTTTATTTTAAAACATTCTCAATATTCATACTCTAGATGACACTAGCTACAATCTGAATGTGTTAAATGGAAATTCCCTGGTACTTTTGATTGAAGAATTATCAAATTCACATAAGAAACAAATAAACATATTTTGCTTGGGTATCATGGGCACATTGCCCAAGTTCATTATCTGTTGACATTTTGGACTTATCTTGCTTTAATAGAATACTATGTTTGCTATCTGTTTTCATTGTTATAGCAAGAGAAGATCAATTCACTATTCTAACAACTACTTTTTTTTTTTTAACTTATTGAAATGACTATAAATGCAAAGCTGGTAAAAAGCGTTGGATTGGTAGCACTGCTCTAGGAAACCACAGAAAGGAACTGCAAATTCTTTCCTCATTTCCTGCCAATAATCTCCAACTAAAACCTGGAGGTTGCATTTTCCGAAAGGAGAGACTAATTCGTGGTCTGAGGCAGTTACTCTAAAATCTCCTTGAAAACCCCAGTTAGGAAGTAAAGCATACACTAAAGTAAAGAGGAGTTGAATCCTTTAGAGTTGTAATGATTAAAATAGAAAGCACCTTTGAAAAAGATAACTTTGTATTCACTAATCAGAAAGGATGAGTACATTTTAATGTTTAAGACTTGTAAAGTAATTGATAGTTTCTTAAGGGTTGAAAGGAGTTAACCAGAGCCATTCTCCAATCATTGCGATTTTGATTATAAGAAGTGAGGATGTTTGTACTGAAGAAGAGAATAATGGGGGTGGGCTATCATAATTATCCTAAAATATTTAAAGAGCTGTCATATTGATAATAATATTAATAATAACATCTACTCTTTACTGGCACCTTCACTTCATTGCACACTATTGCATGCAATTCCTACAATAATCTGAAGCATTATGTACTATTTTCCTCCCTATTTTATAGATGAGAAAATAGAGTTCCAGAAGTTCACGATCTGGTCCCAGGTTCACAATGGTAGCTCACAGAGGGGAGTTAGGACCTAAGCAATCTCTGTCTGCTTTTAGAGCTCTTTCTCTCCCCCACGGTATGTAGTCCTTTTTGTGAACGAAGGCTTATGTTGATTCTTATTCCATTCAGCTTGTCAGAGCAGATCCATGACTAATGGGTAAAAGTTACAGGATGGCATATTTAAGCTCACTATATCTAAATTTAAAGTAAGTACATTTAAAGTCATCTACTTTCCATGTTAAAGAATGTAGAATTTATTCCTTAGGCAGTAGTAAGCCACAGAAGGGCTTTTAAAAAAGAGTGTATTGGATTTGGAGAAGGTAGGGAAAATAAGATATAAGTATTATCTTATCATATGATTATTGTAATAGCCTAATTAAGAAATGATGGAATCTGGATTTGGGGGCAGAGGATGAAGGGACAGTATTTAGGGAACATATTTTAGAGACTCCAGAGAGGCAGGCAGGATTACTGATTAGCTGAATGGGGTAGGTGGGGCAAAGAAAGGGTCAGGGATGCCTCTGAGATTTCAGCTTAGGCAGCAGAGTGAGTGCCTGCTGACTCTATTACCCAGACAGGTTGTAAAGAAGAGACTGATTTAGAGTCCTGGAGAAGGAATGCATTTACTTGCTGAGTTTGAAGTGCCTGCGCCACATGAAGGTAGAGATACAGCTTGGGCAGTTAGAAATAAGTCTAGAGTTCAAGGGAAAGGTCAGAGATGGAGATGAAGTTCAGGCCCCTTGGGTTAGAGCTATGGGAGTGGATGGATGCTCCCAAGGAGCGTGCAGAACCAGAAGACTAGAGGGCCAAGGACCGTTCACGGAGTAGTTGTGTTTGTTCCAACCATTTAGCAGGTGGTTGCTAGTGAAGGAGACTCACAAAGAGAAAATTAGATAATCAAGCCTCAAATCACAAGACAACATGCTGTGTTTTAGAGATTATCTGCTAAATAAAGCAATCTGTGTGCAGCTGAACATTTCCAGTCTTCTCATACAAAAGGCTCCCAACAGGATAGAATCCTTAGAAACTGGTTCCAGGGACCACAATGTAGGCTGGTATCTCACTGCCTCCCGCCATCCTTCACCCCAATCATTTGGAAATTGACCCTCTTTTCATGTTATGGTTTGCCAACATTCTTAGGTTCTGAAGACTTTTTCTGTGTTAGTGATATACCATACTTGAAGTGTGATAAAATACACTAAGAAAGTATTAGGTTTCTTATTTTTTGTTTACATTTTTATAAGAGGTGGAAACCATTTCTCTTGCTTTTTATCTTTTCACATACTTTCTTCAACTACAAGTAAAATGGTAAGAGGGCCACCTCACATGTTTTCTTCCCTTTTCTATTTCTTGACAATCTGTGTGACCTTGTACAAGACAACTCAGCTATTCAGGGCTCAACTTTCCTTATCTTTTAAATATAGGAATTAGACTATATTTTCTTTGAAGTACCTTTCAACTCAAAAATTTTGCGATTCCATAATTCAAGCTCTGCACATAAATGCCATTTAAATGTCATTGGTTAGATCACCAAAAGGCTAATAATTGTATAATCAAGGATAGATCAAATACCATTGCAATAAGGTTCCTCAAAGATTGAAAAAATCGTCTTTAGAGGAATGAAATCAAAAGAATTTTTTTCATGAGGTCAAAATCTTCATTTTAGTGTGAGGTCTAATTAAATTAAATCCTGAGAAATTTAGACTGGAAATATAGAAGAACCCCCTCCCTCCCCAGCTAACGCTAAAGGTTGCAAAGCAATAGGACATGCTCTTTGAAAAATGTACGGACTTTTAAGACAGGTGAATAACTAACTTGTGGAGGAAGTTGTAGTCCTTAGCTACAACTTAAAGTGAGTGAACTTAGCTAGAGAGTCTATTCTGACAAATAAGGACACAGAGGTCACCCTGGAATGGGGAGGGCATTGTCTTCAAATAGCTGACAGCAGTATCACCTGAGACATGGACCAGGTTAAGATTAACATGTGAGGAAATTATCTAAGTAGGAGAGTGTGCCGAGGACACTCCTGGTAAGAGGGCTAAAAGAAGGCCATCAACAGGAAGACAAATCAAGAAGGCAAGTGATACGGAGAATCAGGAGTTAGTTGAGAATCAAGGTATGAGACTATTTGCAGGGAAAGCAAGGCTAGACAAAGGTATACCTTAAGGGCCTTCCTTTGTATGGCCCCAGCTACCTTCCCTGACAGATTTAAGAAGCCAAATAGAACCAGATTCTAGAAAATAAACTGCCTTAAGAGCTCTAGGAATCCTGGGTTTAGGGAGAGTAGACTGCTCAAGAAAATGGCAGCCTTTCTTTCCTGGAAGGCTCCAGAAATTGCGTGAATATTGCATGCAAGTGGTATAATGTGTGATGTTGAGATGTGCCTGTGCATTATGGCACCTGCACAGAACTTTCTATTTATTTCAGTGGAGTTGGAAACAGACTTACAGGTTTATCCTGTCATCCATCCTGTCACTGCCACTCCCCACCTTTGGTGAGTCATCTCCTTCCAGAATAGTGACAGCCATCACCAAAATAGAGAACTCAGTGTGACAAAAGGGCTGTTTTCCCAGTTCTCTGGCAACATAATATAAAAGTTCACCATATCAGGCACATCATCTTAATCACCCAGGGTCAAACGAACCTGTAGATGTGACAAGTAGCTGCCTCATGAGTTAACTTCTTCCTTCTGATTGGCAAGGAGAAGACTGCAAATCACCAACACCCAGATGATCATTTCACTATTTCAGTTCTTTAGATATGTCTCCATCTATTTCAAATAGGGATTTCAACTGCAGCCTTTTGTATTGAAAGGATATATGCAAGGAAGTCAATATTCACTCTTAAAATAAAGGTGAGAATGAGCAAGGGTGCCAGGGTTTGGAAGTGAACTAGTGAATGTGTTTCTCAGCCTACATTTACTAAGCACCGACTCTGTGCCTGGTGCTGTTCCTTTAGGCACTGGGGGTATGATAGTGAGCAAGCAAAGTTCAGCTCTCATTGAGCTTATATTCCAGTGGATAAACAAATACAGAAATACCAAAGTGTCACATAGTGACAAGCACTATGAAAGAACCAAAGAGGGGAATGTGATAGAAATTGACTGATGGATACTTCGTTTAGGTGTCTAGAAAGACCTGTCTGAGAAAATGACATTAACGCTGAGGTCTGAATGATGGGAGAGGTAGCTGCATGCACAGCCATCTGTGCAGTGAGTGTTACTGGCACTGCACAGGGCTGGTGCAAGGGCCCTAAGGCTGTCCTGAAATTGGTATGCAAGGCTATAGTTCAGCAATTACTTCTCTGAGAAAAATATGGGCTAAAGCACATAGAGAATTGGAATTTATTCTAAGTGTATTTTTTAAAATACCATTGGAAGGTGTTAAGGAGGAAAATGATTTTATCCAATAAACCCTTTGAATGGATAACTCTGGCTGCTACTAGCAAAATGGATTGCATAAGGACAGATATGTAAGAAGAAAGGTCATTTAGGAAGTGATTGCTACACCTACTGTGAAAGATAACCATGGCTTAGATCAGGTAGTGCAAACAGAAATGGAGAGAAGTGGATGCATGTAGGATTTATTTTGGTGGCAGATCTAATAGAACTAGTTATTTCCAAATGGGAGAAATGATAGGAAGAAGGTGTAATTCCTGATGTTTGGGGTTGGGCAGAATGAGTGTTTATTTTGAAATACATATGCCATGTCAAAAAAGACATTGAGCAAGTACTTGGATACCAGGTTGGACCATGAAGGAATTCTCAGTGCTGGCGTGGCAGAAACAGTTATTCCTCGCTGCACATCCAGGTGCTTTCCCATATTTTTAAGCACGCTGCCTTTGGGTAGGGTCACATGACAAATTGTGACCAATGGGCTATGCTATTTTGGACTGAAACAGAAAAGGGAATTTGAGTGTTTCTATGATCCCTCTTTCTGCTGCCACAGAGATCCTAACATGCTCTGACACAGGAGTTGATCAGAAGAGGAAGGCAAGGGTTGTGTGGTACCTACGAAGCTAAGAGAAGATGATGAGGTGTGACAATGGGACTCTCAGTGTTGAAGTGCTGAGTGTTTGAGCAGATGGGATGATTCTATAGTGTGTATAGATGTTGCTGTGGCAGTTGTATTTTCCCTAGATTATGGGTGTGAGAAGCGCCCATGCTGTGAGTTCTTAGCATTAACTTATGACTGGAGCACAACATGATAAAAATGGGACATTGATTAATAAGCTACTTTCAAGCCTAAGGATTTTTTTTCCCTCTGGCTCTGAATTCAGGCAGATGCAGATAGGTTCAACCTGTCAAGGTTTTTCTGACTCACCCCAGTCTAGGTTAGATGCTTCTCCTTGGAGCTTCCACTTTTGTCCACAGGACACCTCTCTTTGTAGATTGCAATTTAAATGTCTGTTTCCTCAGATAATAATCTCCTTCAGGACTCTCCAGCATACAGTGATATCAACCACAAAGCATGTTTTCAGGCAGTGTTTGTTCAATGAATAAACAGTCTCCTGGCACCTCACAAGATCCCCTCTCACAAAGATAAGGTGATACATGTTACTATTAACATCACAGACCAAAGGAAGCCTAGCCCTCTTGTTCAGATTCTTCATACATCACAGTCTGTCAACAAGTACTTACTGAGTGCCTGCTGTGTACAAAAAATTGTGGCACTAGAAGGAAAAAGGAAATACCTATCTTAACCTCTACCTTCAAGGAATTAGCAGTGCAGTTGAGAGTACCAGGCTAATGGCTACCATTAGAGAAGAGTAGGAGCTGGTATACAGTTAAATAAAAAAATTGAATGGCACAGGAAATCAGCATTAACATTTTTTGATAAAGGGAAGACATAAATAAATTAGAAACAAAATAAGATCTAGGAAAATCTTTTAGAGGAGATCAAACTTTGACGGGAGGTAAGATCTGTAAGGCTGGGGAAAGAGGCAAGGAGAGGGCTTGAATCAGAGCTTCACTGACTGTGAGGGGGCAGTGAGGAGACACTGAGAACAGAGCAACGGGGCAGTAATGACAGACATTGGTGGGGAGGTCTGGTGAGGTCAGATTAGAAGGCTCCCAAAAGTCAGTGAGGTGGCGACTTACGCTCTTCACTCATTCAATCATTCAACATTTACTGAGGCCACATGGCATACCAGGCACTGTTGTAAGTATGGGTGAGTGTGTGTGTGTAAGTGTAGTCCCTACCTTTATAAGTTTTAAATTCTTGATAAGAGGATGAAGGATAAACATTTAAAGCACTACATAGCAAAATTTCAGATTATGATAAATAATATGAAAAAATTCAGACAAGTTAAGGAGACATAGAGACGTAGATAGAACATGCTTTTGTCTTCAGGGTAAGGTCAGGGAAGGCTTTTCTGTTGGAGCTGATATATATGAATGAACTCACAAAGTGACCAGATGAAGACAGTTGTAGGTTCCTGGCAATCAAAGGAATATGACAGAGTATTTCAGGAAGATGATGCATGATAGGGAGAAAACTGGGGAGTCAATGAGGTGGCAGAAAGAAAAACGGCATAATTCAGAATCTAAGAAGAATACATAGAAAGCTTTAAGTATAAAAGTTTCTTTTACATGTTTTCTTTTCATTATTAAATTTATGAGGTCCCCCCTTAGATAGTTGAGTATTATAGTTTAAATGATTAAGAAATAAAACTTTTTAAAAGCCCTTCTGTTTGTTCCACTCTTCATACTTCACTCATGAGCACTGTAGCTTACAGCCTATTGACAACACCATCATTTTTCAATGTTTCTTTCATTTGTATTGTGAAGGACCTGCTGTCCATTAGATAGAATGGTGTCCTTGGAAAACAGAGAAATGGAAGATACAGGCTCTCTTGCCCATCTCATCAAAGTTAGGCCTATGAATATTGTGTGGCTTTGTGCCCAGTATAAGAGGATTAAAGTTGCCAAATCTTTGGATAATGACAAGCTCCAATGTGCATAACACCTGGTCCTTACAAACTAAGTCATTATGCATGTGATCCAAGTTGTCACTCCAGGGGTTTTGTAAATTCCACTTTAGTTGGAGTTTCTAAGATACATGGATGTTGCTCACCCATGTTCCCTTATAGAGTGTAGATTGTGTGATTTGGGGACATTAGAGAGCAGTGGGGAAGAAGGGATCATTGTACTCAAGATCTCTTGGTCAGTAACTATTATTGAAGGATGAGCTTCACAATAAAGAAGTCAGATAATGCTGGGCATTGAACGGGGAGTGGGAGTTTCTAGGCCAGGGATTATAAGAATGGGTCCTGGAGCCGATCAAATGGAGGCTCCATTGTTCTCCACAATGCTATTATATGACAAGAAGAGAAAGCCAAGATCCAGTGGCAAAGATAAAAAATTTAGGATTTTGAATCTTGAAGTACACAACTGAATGTCAAACTTGGGAAGAGATGGGAAGACAGAAGTGGAAATGAAGGGATGAGCCAGGCCTTCCAAATATCTACCAGACCTTTCTGGTTCTCTCCTTTTCCATTAACCCACCGTCTCTTGCCTTGGCCACTGGTCTCTGGTACATTCTTATCATTTTCTTGGTTTCTGTGCAGGGTGATCTTTCAGAAGTCTCAGTAAGATCCTATTACTCATAAAGTTAAAAATACCCACTGGCTTACAAAGTCCTGCCCCTCTGCCCCCTGCCTACCTTGCTTACCCTGACTTATGGCAGTCTTCCTGAGGTCCACCACTCTCTAGCTACATTGGTCACCCGATAGTCTTTATCAGTCAAGTAATCCCAGCCATAGGTTCTTTGCTACATATCCATTTCCCCCGCTTTCTTAGCAGATGCCTACTTATATGAGATGTAATGTATCTTAGTAATCAAAAATGCACACACTAGTGTTAGATTTCCTGATCAAATTCTAGCTTTTCTACTTATCAGCTGTGTGACTTTGAATAAGTTGCTTAAGTTCTCTATTCCTCTGTTGTAAAGTGGAGTTGCTAACAGTACCTTCCCGGTAGGGTGGTTATGAGGATGAAATCATATGTGAGAAGGATTTAGCACAATGCCTAACATCTAGAGAAAAAACAATCAGTGTTACCTCTCATTATCTTTTGGGTCTCAGCCTAAATAGACATCTAAGAGATCTTTCCTCTGACCCTTATTCCCCACCCTCTTCTCCTGCCTTCCTTTTACACAGAACTCATTTTTTTCTTTCCTTTCATATTACGTTTTATAATCATTTACACACCCCTTTGTTTATTGTTCCCTATTAGACTATAAGCTCCATGAAGGCAAGGACACTGCCCCCTGTACCGCTGAGTAACTAACACCAGGTACAGTGCCGGGCACAAAGTAGACATTCAACAAATACATCGCTGAGTGAATGACTAAGGTTGATGGTTCAGGACTAAGTTTGTGAGAGCTGCTGAGAGTCTGTTGGGAAGGCATTGGCACCCCAGAGGGACTGAGCTGGGCCAGAAACCAATGGCGTTCCACTGTACTATTTTACAAGACATTATCTTTACGTTGTATTTTAAGATGTTGACACATCAAAATCAAATTACTGGACCAAGCTCAAAACTTACATTTATATTCGAGGATTAAATGCTTTTTTTTTGGCAGAAAAAAATGTTCAGATTTGCCATAGAATCTCATCCAACCTGGAATTGGCCTGAATGAATTGTGTAAATGAGACAATTATGGTTATTTTTCTTCTTCCCCCTTCTCCTGTTTTGTCCCTCAAAGTGATTGAATATTTGACTGAATTCACTGCTTCAATGGAGGGGCTATTGTAGGCTTGGGCAGTGAATTCCTGGGTGGCAAACCCAAGATACTGGATCATGTTTGCGTTTCTCATGCCTATTTCCGATTGGGCTTCGTTATTCACATGCCTTCTTTAGCTCTTATTTATTTAATGCTACTGCGTGTTTATTTTATTTACATAACACTTTCCTATCCAAGTTTGTTAGAGTCTATGGAGAGCATTGTGCTCAGAAAAAGCAATGGCAAACACAGAGCAACAATAAAAATGAAAATTTAAACTCCAAGAGTACTTGGCTGGCATAGGGTTACATTCCTTTGTGGTTCCCCTTTGGTTCCCACTAGGAACCTAATTGTGACATGTTTTCCTCCTATCCCCGCTCCTCTTCCACTGTACTTTTGTTTTATTCACACTCATTGGAAGTGTGGTGCTGATTTGGGCCTTTGGCATCATCTTTGTGCAGGGTTATAGGAATTTCTAGTCTCTAGCACATTTCCTATCTATGAAACATTGATCTATTCCTTACACATGATACTACCTATTTTTCAAGGTTATCTTTTGTCAAATCCTTTCTTTGTTCACTTACTTTGTAAAATTTTTTCCTCCTCTTACAGTCTTCATTACCACCACTTCTTTGCCTGCCTCCATTATCCTTTTAATGTTTCTAACTTAATTTAGATTCTAAGGGAAGCGCTTTTATTAAGAATCAAAGCTGAGGAGCAACTAATATTATCTGGAAAATGTATATTTAAAACATGTATTGGGAGTTTGGGATAGAACTGGAAAAGGAAAGTCAGACTGAATCTTATGCCTGCATTCTCCTCCCAGCAGATGTCAGATAAAGTTCAAGCATCTGATACTCTTTGACTATACTGAAAAACTTGTTATTGGCAGTCCCTTAGTGAAAATGACTATTCTGTAGCTTAAATGAGTCAAATATACCAATGTTTATTATTCATAGCTCTTTGTATTTTAGCAATTATTTAGCTTTCATTCCTATAAATTACTCCTCTTTTTTAAGAAGCCCAATGTGTAATACATAATTGCCACATAACCATTAGCTCATATCCTAGATTCAAACCTAGGAGACAAATATAAATAATACCTCAGAGGAGTAAAGCTATGTCTTCAGAACTGAAGTACTCTTATGAATATCACAAGTGAACACTGACTTAGAGCAAGGGATTAATGAGAATGGATGCTGAAATCAAATTGCCAGCCTAGGGCCGTGCCTGTGGCTCAAAGAGGTAGGGTGCCGGCCCCATATGCCAGAGGTGGTGGGTTCAAACCCAGCCCCGGCCAAAAACTGCAAAAAAAAAAAAAAAAAAAAAAAAAAAATTGCCAGCCTAAAGGAAAAACATACATATCACTGTCTCTGAAGAGTTAAGTAACTACTAACATGTCAATAAATGACATACTCACAAGTTGTCTTTGATGTCTTCTTTCCAGATGGATTGCAAACACAAGTCTTTGCCCCATATGGATATATGTGCATGCGATGTGGCCTGGAAACGCAGCATTGATTCTGGGAAAACAGAAACCTGGGAAGCCTGCATGTAACAGCCAGGAAAACAGCACGGTGTTTCTTTGGCTGTTGTTTCTCAAGTTACTTAAAGAGAGGCTCACTGGCTATTGATCTGTATACATTGAAATTACAATAAAACATAATGGATCAGTTTCTCTTTCCGCAGACTCACAGAACTGGCATTCCATCTCTTGGGAGTAGTAAATCACAGTCTTGGATTTGGGGAAATATTCTGGGATCTGGATGGCAGCTGATTTATTTTTGAGACAGTGATGTCAGAAAGGAAAGCATAACCCAGAATGTGACTGTAATGCTCACTGGGAGAAGAACAGTGACTGCTGTTTAAAATATTAAATAAGGTTTTCCTGCTTTCAGAATCCTTCCGACAGTGAGCTAGATTGGAGCCCCTCACCAACACATTTTCCTTTACAGTGGCACTTACTTTTTTTTTTTTTTCCTCTGTGACAGATCTAGCTGCTCTATTTATCTCTTTAGTCTAATTTGTGCTATGACATCAAGCTTTAATTTTATCATTATTTTGCTTCTTTTTAAGCGTCCATGGTGTGCCAGGCATTGGATAAAATGGAAAAGATACAATCCCTGCTGTCGCTGGGCTCACACATTCAGAGAGAGATGACAGGCAAAATATCCTGTAATTGGCAATAGATAGTCCTCATGCTTTCTTTCCCTTCTCCTTTTTGAAGCGACTTCATCCCTCTGAACAAGCCTAAGAAGTTCACTTGATCAAAGATGTCAAAAACCTGGAGGGTTTGGAACAAGTGTCAGAGAGTAAGCAAATGACTTTGGTTGCTGTGACTGGGTCCTCGTCTGCCCACGTGCTCTCTGCACTCCTGCCTCACCTGGGCGGACTGTACTCCTCACCTTCTCCAGGGCCTCTGGCGTCAGCTACTCGGGAGCCTAAGGAGTTCTTTCCTGCACCGCCCCCGCCCCCACGCCCTAGGATTGCAAAACTTTCAAACAAGAGCCCCCAGATGTAGGGGGTTTTCCAGGCTTTGGTGGGCGCGACAGCTTGGGAGCCCCTCCACAGGGGGGTGTCCAGGCAAGTAGGACCCAGATCCCGGGCGCTTTAGTGAGTCAAACCAATGTCTCTTTTACTCTCTCACCCCACATGTCTCCCATTCTCTCTCATCGTACACATCTCAGGATCTTCTTTGTCTTTTTCCTAGTAACACGGAAGCCCTCTCGTGCTCGGGGCCTGCAGAGCAACGCGGGGCCGTCCAGACCGTGCGGGATGGCTCAGTGTGCGAGGGCTTTATGGTGTATGTCTGAGTGTTGGGGAAGGTTATCACTCCGGGCCTAGAGCCTCCCCACTCTCTTTTCCTTTTTTCTCCCAACACTTTATTGGACCCCCGCCTTTCCCAGGCGCAAAGCTCTCGCCCCTGTGCGCAGCGCTCAACAGCTCGGGTACCCGAGACTCAGCTCAGTTGGGGAGTCTCCCTCATCCAGGTGGTACTTGCACCCCGAAGCTTGAAAGTTGCGGCAAACAGTTGCGGGAGCCGAGGAGCGGAGGTTGAGGCCAGCGCGCCCGCCGCGGTTCGCCCCGGGGAGTGGGCGGCGCAGGCTGGGGGCAGGGGAGGAGGCGGAGGCGCGGGAGAGGCGGGCGAAGGGAGGGGCGGCGGGAGCAGCTGCCGGGGAAGGCGAGGCGCAAGGTGGCTCCCCGCCGCTCCGCGCCCTGCAGCTCGGGGGACGCGCCAGGCAGCCAATGGCTGCGCAGAGGTGTACAGCAGTTGGCGTCCGACTGCGCGGTTCCTTCCTCTTCCTCCTCCTCCCTCAGTGCTGAGCAGCCAGAGTCGCCGCCGGGTTGCCAGACGCTGGAATGGGTGGTCTCCCGACACACACCACCATCTTTCTTGCGCACTGGAAGCTCGGGAACCTCGGGGCTCGGCGGCTCCCAGAGGCTACTGCAGAAGCTCGGGCGAGGCGGGTGAGTGCTACCGCACTGAGCCCCGAGCTGGGTATGCCGAACGGGGGAAGCCGGTGCCCTGGCCGACCCGCTGTGGCGGGAGGTGGCAACCGCCGCGGCTGGGGGCGCGCCACCTGCACAGACTTTGCACTCCTCGCGGAGCAGCCTCCGTCACCCCTTCTCCCGGCCAGGCGCGAGAACTTGAAAACCCAGCTTCTCCGACGACTCTGCCCGGGGGCTGCAGAAAGCGTAGGCTGCTGGGGGGCGCAGTGTGCGGAGACCCTCAGGGTGGGCGGGGACACCCCACGCGGCGACTTGGGCACCCTCCTTAGGCAGCCGAACTTAGCCGTGGGATCGGGGCGGCAGGAGCTCTTATCCCCTCACCTCCAGCTTGCTTTGCGGGGTACTGATGAAGGGAGCCTGGTGTCCCCCATCCTGCGCGAGGAGCCTGGGAGCCCAAGATCGGAGGGCTGGAAGTTCTGCGGGATTTGCAAACAGGTTGACTGAGGGTTCCCATTCAGCAGCGCTGACTGCGAAATCTGCGCGTGGGTGTTTAGTGCTCGTGGAGGACAGCTGACAAAGCCAAGAAGTTTTGCAGCTTCTTCTGATTTATCAGTGGAGTGTTAGGAGGCTGCAGCAACAGTTTACATTTCCACGCTCCCTGCGGAGGGCGAGGGGCGAGCTGGGGAGAATTGGACTCCCGGGTCAGACGTGACATTGGGCTGTTTATCTAGAGAAAACTGGGAACAGGACGTGAGAGGGGCAAGGAGGAGGGAACGCATATTTTCTGAGGCATGGCCTATCTGCACCTGTCACCTTTCTTTTTATGCCTCCCTCAATATTAAAGTTATCTGAATATGCAAATGAACCCTTGCTCTTTGGCAGAGCAGTATTTTGAGTTTTGAAGTTGGAAAACTTGGGGAGGAGGTACTCAGGAGAGGGGGTTAAACTTTCTCACACTCTTAAGTACCAGAAAAACCCCCACTTTTTGGGGGGAGGGGTAACTTAGGCTCTAATGGTACTGTTGTTTTTTTTTTTGGAATCCCTGAGCTTTGAGCATCCTGTAAGAGATATTGCAGTTCAATTCTATACATTCAAAGTGGAGTTCTAGTAAAATTGTGGGACGCTGGGGCGGTGCCTATGGCTCAAAGGAGTAGGGCGCCGGCCCCATATACCAGAGGGTGGCGGGTTCAAACCCGGCCCTGGCCAAAAACTGTAAAATTGTGGGACGCTGACATATTCTATGGAAGACACCAGGGTTCCTTGGTGCTCCGTTGATTGCTAGGGGTGGTCTATGGTATCTTCCTCTTTCAAGGGCATTTGTGTTTTTTAACAAACAACTGGAGGATCTGTTCCTACTGTCTATGGGTGCTCTGTTATCATGGAAATGGTAACCCACGCAGGCAGGATCAGGCCAACCAGACTGTGGGGTGTGTCTGGGTGCATGTGAACCTGTTTGTTTGGAATTTCCTTTGGACAGGCAGGCTTTGGATGTCAAAGTGATACAGTTATCTCCCTGGCAGTGTCAAGGCAATCTGGGTTTACTGGGAAGAGGTGATCTCCAGGAAAACCTTTTTGTGCTCTTTACCATACTCAGCAGTTGGATGAGCCTTTTTGAAAGCCATTTAGGGGTTTACTAACCAAATCAAGTCCTATTCAGTGCTGAGTGGAAGCTCAGTCTTTGTGGGTTAAAAAGCTATATAAAGTCCAGTCATGAGGCCTCACTCTGATGCACTGCTGTTTTTAAACCTCAAGGCCACTAATAGCAGGCACCTTCTTTTAAAACTTAATGTGGCCAGTTCTCTTCATTGTATGTGGATGAGCCAACCAGGTAGATTCTTTGGAATTGGCTTCTTCTTTTTTTCTTGGCCATTATTTTTAACCTAGCTGCTGAGAGTTGAACTCCGGAAAATGTTTAAGTACAAATTTAAGTGAAAAAAGAATTATATGAAGATAATTTTCCTGACTCTGTGACAACATACGTACATACTTCAAAAATAATCTGTAATTGTTAGCTTTAAAAATGAGGGGCAGTCTTGCACAGTCAGGACCAGCAGCCTGGAACACCTATAGACCATTTAGTGTTCTGAAAATTTGAGATTTATCTGTGATATGAGTTGGAGATGTGTGGTCCAGTAAAGGGCTACTGCTAGTGGACATTGATAGTCTTATTTTGAAGGCTCATAATACAGTGGTCTCACTTTATATCTACTTTAATATCTAAATCAATACTTGGAAAATGATTTTTAGAATGTTTCTTAATTCCCTCCAACCCCTGTTGTTTTTCTCCAAAGCTTGTTAGGAGGTTGAAAGGCTAAGAAACAGGAATGCTGCCAGACAGGTAGAAAATAATTACTGATCATAAAAATGGTATAAACACAGACTTAGCTCTTTGAGGATTGACATTAATAAATTGGTAAGGAGTGGTACCTTTCTGTTCTCTGCTGAGTGTGCTTTTTGAGAAAAAGTCAAGGGAATAAAGAAAAATGGAACTGCTAAAATGTACTCCATCAGAAAGGCTATTAAGGACCTTGTCTACTTGCTGCAGATAGTACTTCTGAAGGAATAATTCTCCTATTAATATCTATAAAAAACATTTGCCCATTAATAATAGACTAAAAAAAGAAGAATAGAAAGATAGGAGCTAAGTTAGCAGAAGAAGAGTGTCCAAACAAGAAAAATCCTAAGGCTTGTCAACTTATTTTAATTATACTTCACAAATTGAAGCTGGAGTCATATGATTCCTTCAACGGAAAGAAAATCTTGTGAAAACTGCAATTTTGCTGTTCTGTACATCTTCACAAAGATTAGGTATTGAAGTAATAACATCATTTCAAAAGTTTGAATAGAATGAAGAATAGTTGACTGGTTCTGTTGAGTTAACAGTCAAAATGATAAATGATACAATATATTAAATACACAATTAAGATAAACAGTTTAAAGGATTCTAAGTAGTGACAACTATACCACTTCATGGGAAAAAAGAAACAGCACCATTTAACAATAAAGCTTCAAAGATGCTTTAGAGACAAAGTGTAAAGGATGGGACTTTGAACAACTCTTGAGTATTATAGTATCAAAAACTATAATATAGTGAGTTATTCAGATGTGTCTTTGGATATTTGAGTATGGATTGCATAGAAAGTACTTTATGTTTCAGAAGAAGGCATGTCCCAGTATATCACTATAAAGGAAGCTGCTGCTTTCACTTTAACACCAGGCAGCTCCCCAAATATAACACAGGTCCTTAATTTAGAGCTCTTAACAAGATTAATATCTACTTGATAATTAAACATTAAGCCCATGAAAATATAAGAATTTTTAACTCCTCTTTTAATTTTAGAAATTTGCTATTGTGAGTTTGAGTGGGATCTAGAGTTTAGCAGACCTAAAATCACAGCCACCCTTACTTGGAGATAGTGAACATTTTATTCAGCCTTTAAAATTTCCCCATTGATTGAGATGTTTTTGGTATTATATTTGTGGGTGGTTGTTCAAAATAGCTAACAGTGCTTATGATGAAACCAAGCCAAGGGAATTAGGTATAGTTTCCTATTATATGGTATGTATCTTTTGACTGAGAAGGAAATATGAATCCTAGTGATCGAATTCCTAGAATAATGCTTTCTTTCTGAGTTGTGTCATCTAGAGTAGGCTAGTTACACAAAATATAGATTGTAGTTTTTTTTCTCCTAGTTTGTAATCTGCTAGTGATTTATTATGAGCATTCTGTACCTACTAGATGAAGCATTTCATCTGAAAGGGAAAATAGAATATTAGTGAAATTTAATCACTCTGTATCTTTTGGTCAGATTTTGAAACCAACTTGTAGAGAAGCTGTAGAATAGAATGTCACTGCTGGTGGGGACTCAGAGTGATTGCAGGTGGGGAGCTGAATATAAGTCTGGTGTGTAAGAGGAGCAGTTAGGCCATCTGGCACATATAGGAACAATTATATTTTAAGAGGGTGTATATGCTGTTGTGAAGAATTAAACAATACATTTAAAAGCAGCACTAAATTCATATTTGGCTTTCGGTTACTAGGTGTTTTTCCAATTAATGGATTTTAAAAGTACAACTTTTTATTGTCATATGGAAATCAGTAGAATTTTTTGAAGTTAAAAAAAGGAGGTTCTCACGCTAGAAAAGATTAGATGTTGACCTAGATGTGGGGGATCTGTGAGACTGTAAAAATGTTTCCTCTGTGAAAGAGAAAAAAAAAAAATCCCTGCTATCATTGTTTAACTTTGATAAATAACTTAGGTATTTTGTAGCAAGGGCCATCATGCTTGCTTCTGATTTTGCCTCTCTAGGCATATTTTAATTATGAGCCTCTTGTAATTAAATATGTTGTAGCTAAAAACAGAATCCTAAGTAACTAATGCACAAACAATTCTTCAATGCCTTGACTGGGAAGAAGCTCATTGCTGTGTTGCACTTGCCTGCATGAGGGTTGGTGCTGATTTGTGTCCCAGTGTTATGTTTGCTTCTGGAAGAAGCACAATGTTGAGTAAAGCTCTAAACTTCATGGCAGTTTAGGCATGACTGCCTTGGTCATAGGCTGTAATTTTGTAGTAATGCATATTTTAATTTTGGGTCCTTTCAGATGGTTATTTTTAAAAGCATACCATGTTGTCTGCATACATGAAAGATTTTAATTATAATAAAACTGAGGCTTGCAGTAATCTCCTCTTACAGAGTTTGCTTCTGGGCTCTCATCTATTGATTTCTGCTTTTTGTGCTTACGTTGGACACATTTGGGGAAATATGGCCAGTGTGCATTGATGTAGACTTACAGGTTATGAAATGTTGAAATATTTGTGTACCAATAGGTAAATAGGTACTGTTCTGAGTTCCCTGAAGGCCTCACTATCAACCTAGTTTTACAACCCACTTGCTCAACACCCCTTAGATTACCCCTCAATATAGTCCCTTGCTATGGCAAGGACCCACTCCAGGGATATTGCCAGAGGCCATCCTGACTGATTTGTGGTTGTGGGTATGTATTATTTATATTATCCCTTGATATTCTTACATATAACAAGATAAAATGCAATCACTAATATTATCAAGTAGTTGAATTTGAAATCTGTTTACATTTACATTTTCTCTAACATTTACATATGTTAAAAACACTTAAATATTATGTTTATATCCCTTAGATCCCAAAGGTACCAAGATGGCTTTCTGCTGAGTTATCAGTTCATATAAAGCCATTCTTTCTTTAATTTGTTTTCTTAGAAAATATAGTAACAAGAATATTAAGTCATATTCCTGGTAAAAGGCAGAGCCTAAATTTCTAACCCAGGTTATCTGCCACAACTGTAAATTCTACCCCATAACTGTTTCAGACCACTTAATTAACATGTGTGTATGTGAAAGTAGTTCAGCAGGGCTTTTTCTTTGGGGGAAAAAGTAATTATTTTTTTTTTTCCATCTCCATTGCTGATGTACGGAATTAACTCAATTTATTTCATATTGACTTGCATTCATTTTTGTGATTAAGTATTGTTAATAGGGCTTCATTTCGTCTGAACTCACCTATTCTATGAACTGAGGTATCTTCTGGCCAACCACAGAGAGGCAAGGGATACCTGATGACTTTTGCAGACTCTTTAAGGAAAATTCTTTGGTGCTTTCTTTTGGATTTCTTCTAGCTAAAAACTAAACCCAAATACTACTCTCTGGGGCCTGAAAAATACAACTTAAGTTATGCTTCTTTCTTGAACAGAAAAAATGGTATTCTATACCCAACATCAGTTTAACTCATGCCTGTCCTTAATTTCCTGTTATTTACCTTCTTCTTCTATCAAGTCTATCTCTTTAAATTCACCCATAAGACTCACACCTACTTAAAGTGGCCAAAATTGCAGCTTTCTCCAACTCCTCTGTCCCCAGTTTTCCAAATTCTGTCAAGATCCGATTCTAATTATACTTCCACTGAGCTTTCTGTAATTATGCCAAATCACAAAGCCCTCTCTCTGTCCAAACAACTCAGGTGGTAAATTCTAATTTTAATGTTTGATTGAATCTCTTTTCTTATTAGCATCTTCATGTGGAATTCTGATGGTAAAGGATTTGGTTGTGCGCAGTGGCTCACATCTGTAATCTCAATGCTTTGAGAGGATGAAGCGGAAGGATTGCTTCAGTTTAAGACCAGCCAGAGCAACAATGTGAGACCCCTGTCTCTAAAAATAGTGAAAAAAAAATAGCCAAGGGTGGTGGTGTATGCCTTTAGTCCCAGCTACTTGGAAGGCTGAAGGGGAGGATCCCTTCAGCCAAGAGTTCAGTAAGCTATAATCATACCACTAGGTCACAGAGTGAGACCCTGTCTCTAAAACGAAAAAGATTTTATCGGGAAATGGTACCACTTTCTACTGAGAATATTCAGAAATATTGGGAAGGAGAAGGTGTTGGGGAGTAGAAGCCTGGTGATAATAGCTGTTTGAAGATTTGTAGGGTAAGGCTTAAAGTTATCAAGATAGGCAATAAGAATGACTACTAATTATTGATTTCCTACAACATGCTGCATAGCAAGGTAGGTGCATTAGAATTGGTATGTCTAATCCTCAGTGTTACAAAGTGGGTCTTGTTCTTTGTTCCAATTTATCATACTAGGACCCTCTCTAAGGCTAATAGTATGTCTAGTAAATCATGCAGCCAAGATCTATATCCCAGTCCTTTGGACTGTAAGTCTCATTCTGTTTCTGATAAATCAGACTGCCCTAGAGCCTGAAGTTTTGGTCAGCAATTTCAGTCTTACCCTCTGCTGGAATTTCTCCAGATTGGAAGAGCACGCTCCCCTATTGCCTGAGACTATATTGACTGGAGATAACTGACAAGGAGAGTATTGAAAATATGGAAAAAGGCTACATTTTGCATTGGCACAGACCTTGTGTGTGAAGATTATAACATCTTGGAATTGTAAAGAGCTTGCACATTCACATATAGAAGTGTTGGCTTCCAAGGGAACCATTGGAAGATTCAGAACATCAGACATACGAGCTATATAGGAAATTCATGCCTTATTTCTTTTTATTAATGGCTTTATCACTAGGACAGAACTATTCTGCCCTAGGCGGAGCATTAGCTTTTGAAATTGGCATAAAGAGAAGGAAAAGGGGGAAATTAGCTTTTTTGTTTGTTTGTTTTTTAGAGACAGAGCCTCACTTTGTTTCCCTTGGTAGAGAGCTGTGGCATCACAGCTCACAGCAACATTAGTTCTTGGGCTTAGGTGATTCTCTTGCCTCAGCCTCCTGAGTAGCTGGGACTACAGGTGCCTGCCACAGTGCCCGGCTATATTTGTTGCAAGTTGCCTGGGGCCGGGTTTGAACCTGCCACCCTCGGTATATGGGGCCCTCGCCCTACTCACTGAGCCATAGGTGAATTAGCTTTTGGATGTGAACAGGGGTTGATTGGCGGTGACCTTGGAAACACTATGAACTGGTTATGTGGGTGACCTTGTCTGTTCCTTTTGCTCCACGTGTATCCAAACAGGAAGGGTGTTCTTGATCAAAGGGAAAACTTTTTTGAGAAGAGAAGGGTTGCTCTTTGGTTAAGCACATTTGAGAAATCACAGTTCAGAAGATCTGTTTTGTAAAAGTGTTTTCATGGCTTATCAGGAAGTGTCTTAATGTGAACTTCCATGGAAGGCATCAAATTCATTTTGAATACTCTTAACAATTTCTGGAGAAATGGAGTGTTGGAATCTTACCAGTTTTGTTCTTTGCTTCTCAGAATCACATAGCTCAGAAGAGTTTAAGTTGCAAAGAGATTTTTACTCATTTAAGGAATGAACTTTCTCACATTCAGAACTATCTAGAAATGTGATAGGCTGTTTCAAGGAAATGTGCTGTGAGTTCCTGATCTTTGGGCGTGTGCAAGCAGAGGATGAGCAACTGTATGTTAGGGTGTTCTGCAATGAGGACACGTGCTTTGGATGTTAATAGCTGAGATTTATTGAACATGTATTACGCTATGTGCCAGGTACTGTCTACATAGATTAACTTATGAAATCCTCTCAACAAGCTTATGAAATCAGTTGTATTATTTCCAATTTACAGATGCAGAAGTAGTAAGTGACTTATCCCAGGTCAGGATCTGCACCTCGGAAGTCTGATTCTGGCTGAACACTGGTCAGTATAAACAGAATGCAAGCCACAAATACAGCTCACAAATGCAATCTTATATTTTTCTAGTATCCGCATTAAAGGAGAAAAAAATTCAGATTAATTTTAATAATCTATCTCATTAACACAATTTATCTAGGATATTGTCATTTCAATATGCATTGATTATGAAAAAGTTACTAACGTGATGTTTTTTATTTTTGATATATTGTGTCTTTGAAACCCAGCTTGTATTTTATACTTCCAACCATATCTCAGTTCAAACTGTTTCAAGTGCTCAATAACCACCCATGGCAGGTGGCCCCCGCACTGGACATGCGTGGAATCCATACTATTCACAAGTCCTTTCCACCACCTCTAAGGACAAAAGAAGGTTTCCTTCCAAAGTCTACACTGTTAGTCTTTGCATAAGTGAGGCCATTCATCTACTTGTTAATTTTGCCCTTATATAGGAGCATGAATAACCTGTTTTTTAAAAAAAAACACTTAAAACACTTTCGGGACTTCTTTCAGGAGCAAATTTACTTTTGAAATCTGTAAGATAAAAAGCTTTCTCTGTATTTCATCTATTAAAAACTGAATCCCATATGCCTTTCATTTGTGAGGATGGAGCACAACTGGCTTGCTTCGGCTTTGTAACTATTGGTGCACATTATGAAATCACCTCACACTTCTTGTTTCTAAGCTCAACAATCCCCCTTTCTTTTGTTTTTTATTTTTTTGCATTTATTGGTTTGTCTGATGCATATGAAATGGACATACCCTTGGACATGCTTGTCTTTAGGAAGGATGAGAAGGGAAAAAAGAAAAAAAACTTTTAACTAAGATTAAATCTAGCCAACTTTTCTAATTTACACTTGATATATATTTCTCAGCCCTATTATATGATGTCATTATTAGGAAGACGGCAATCAGAAATGGTATGCAGCCCACCATAGTGGTATTTCTGAACAAATGGTAGTAATATTTTTGTAGGTTTGATTCATTCCCTGGTAGGTAGCATTCTTCTCAGTGATCTAAAGGGCTTTTCTCAAGTTGAATTTCTGGCAGTAACCGACCTTGTGGGCTGTGACATGTTTGAGTTGGAAAAACTAAATGTGACATACCTTTCATTGGATGGAACATATAATAAAACTCCTGTGTTTCCTTTGTGAATGCAACTTCTATTTAGCTATACATGACAATATGAAACATTTTAACAATTCTTAGTCTTTTTTGGTTGCGGGGACATGTTACACAGGTAGCTTAAATCTGACTTTAGTTGCTAATTAAAAAAATATTAAGAACAAGCCTTCTGTTACGCAGAAATATTCTAAACTTTGTAGGGAGGAATTTCCTTGTGAAGACGGACTCTTAAGGATGTGTCATCTAATGTTTTGTACATGATTATTAGATATTACATTCAGATTACAGAGAGTTGGTGAAATAAAAACGTCACACTGAAGACATCATATATGTCCCAATGAAGCACTTCTTGTAGTTTTATTTTAATAACTAAACATTTTTTCACATGGCAAGATGAACTAATGCAAATTGTAAGATGCATTTGTTTGTAAGCTGTATGAATAAGCTCATACAGTATTTATTGGGCACCTGCTGTGTCCTTAGCATGGAGAGGATAAAAGCAAGTATAGGATATCAGCCCCAATTTCTAGGAATTTATGGTCTCCCCGAGGAGACACGAAATGTATACCCTCTGCTCTTGGCAAAGCCAAATCAGTTTATTTACATATGTTGCTCTCTCTCAGTAAGTATGAGCTTCGTAAAAGCAGAGAAGGCATTTTATTCATTTTAGGGCCTTCTCTTACAGAGAATAACTATGCAATAGGTATGTGTTGAATTTAATGAAAAAAGGTGTTTCAAATTTATTTGCACATGTGAATTGAAATATAGCTATAACACTGTATTTATGCTGGGACTAGCTACATAAAATTTACATTTTAAATAATGAAGACAAATAAAATCTAATCCCAATCTTCTTTCTACTCCTTGGACTGAATCAGCTCCACTCACTCCATTTGGTGACTTCTAACAGTCCAGCTGCACTTGAAAAAAACTGTATTCACTTGAAGAAAGGAGGAGAATGTGGACCTCTGTTTTCAGAAGCCAGGACCATATTGGGATTTAGCCTTAGTTACAAACTCCTTTAGTATAAAAGCAAATTTATTTGGTTCAGAGGGCAGAGAACCATGTCATTTAATCACACTAAGTAATCCGTGGAAGTGGAGCAGGATGAAAGTGTGTTTACATATGCCTGCATTGGACTCCTAGTGACTCTTGAAGAATACAGTGCTAAACGGTACCAGGAGGACCACTTAATATTGTGAGCAAAAGGAATCAGCTAAAAATGAGCAAGGCTATACATGTGAATAAACTACAGAGTGGATTTTGAATGTCCCGTCAAGTTCACAGAATAAGCTGTGTTGCTAGTTTGCCTACTGGGGCCAGTTATAGAACAGTGGACATAACCAGTGAGGGCAGCAGATCATCAGGAAGATATTTCTTTAGCATTTTATAAGCAAAAGTTTGATACACTTCCCAGCCTACTGGGTTCATCAAGGCAAATTTAGCCAATGGTTATGTACTGTTTGCTTGCAGTGAGCAATATGTACGCCATGCCTGGCTCAGTCACGGTGTCCAGAGATACCCTAGAACTGGCCATGCCCTGTGGAATTTTAATGGAATTTCTGGGGAGATAGGAGAAAGACAAAGGATGCTTCAGAGATAAAAATGGAATCTGTGAGGTTTTATAGATGAATAGATTCAGCTTGAAAAGGACCCAGGCTCACTGTCTACCTATTTGTTTTTGTCTGGGTTATATTTGTGAGTCTTCAAGAAGGGTTATTTATTTTCTATTTAATGTAAGATTTTATTTCACATAGTGTTTTGAAGTCTCTGGCGTAAGAAACTTCTTCAAGAGTAGTTAAAAACAACAGCAACAGCAATCACAACACCTTCCTACAGCCTGGCAGTGCAAGCATCTCTGGTTTACTGGTCCACATAAAACTTGATAGCATTCTCAAACTCTAGGTTTTGTAAATTTGTGATGCTCACAGCACAGGCTAAATAAAGAGAGACCCAAATCCTTATAATCTAAGGTAAACAGTTTTGTCCTGGCATGTATCAGTGTGTGGTGGGGAAATGTACACAGGGACAGAATTATCCATTGATTTGGCAATGAGATTGGCAAGCATAGATGCTTAGTAAATGCCTACAAGATAAAAGCACCTGAAATAGCAAAGGAGATATCTCGCTCCAACAACTGAAAGTTAAGAGGGGCTCAAAATAGTGTAAAATAACTTATGCTGCAAAGGCTTTAGAAGTGAACATAGGCAGATGAAAATTTGGAAATTTGGAAGGACATACAAATGCACAGGCATGAATACACACTACACACACACACACATGCACACCTACCACATATATCTGAGTCATAGGAAAGAGGATCCAAGATGAGAAACGACGGGAAAAGAGGAGAGAAGGGGAGGTGAACAATTCAACTGAAAGGGAAAAAGCAGTCTTAACTTTTGACATTAGACTTGTGTGTGGAGATGTCATCTGATTGAAACCAACAAATGAAATGATTGATGGGTAGAGGGAAAGTAAGCCCACTGCTTCAGAGGTTTAACCAGTTGCAAAATGGGAGAGGTCTGTATAATCCAATAAGATTATCCATTCTTTTGGAATTATAGAAACTTTATTAACAAGAACAAAATCAAATGAGGGAGAAATGAAACAATGGGTGATGGAATGAAATTTAACACTACTTATAATGTACTGTCAGAAGTTAATACATAGTGCGTGAAAGCTCAAGACTTTTTCATTTTAAACAAAGCATCTGCTACCTACTTCCTTTCTAGTTACCTCCTCATCTCTTGCATTTCTTCCAAACTCTAGCTTCTGAAAGCGGTAGAACTTTCTCAGGGTCTTCATTTTGCACTCACTGTTCAATGTGCCCAGGGTGGATTCTGTTCTAACTGATAATGGTTCTGACCAAAGTCTTGAATTGCTTCTCACTTGTCAAATCCAATGGACATTTTCCAGTCTCTATTTATTGTGATGATTAAAAGATGAGTCTTAGTGTATTAGTGGAGCCAAGAATGGATTGGGCAAGTTCCCATGATCCTACCATTTTGATTCTGTCTTTTAAAGCTGCCAAAATAAGTACTGAAGATTTAAACAAGGAAAATGAGTAATTTTGGATTAAAAGTAAGCTGAAAAAGATTGGCATATATGTGACTTTGTCAAAAGGAATAGCTCCAAAGTGAAGTTGAAATTGGAATATTGGCCTTTGGAAATTGAGGAACATGTGGGTAAGTAAAGGGAAATTTAATTAGGATTTATTAGTAGAAAATATAAGACTGGTTTGTGGAAGATCACCGGTTAACTCTGCAGAGGATGTGGGGAAATGTTGCTTGGAATATAGACATGTTCCTCTTCCTACAGGACTTGGAAGCCAAAAGTTAAAAGTGCCAGAGTTTTAATGGCGTGTGTAAAGATGAACATGCACTCAGACACAGATGCCCTTATGAGAATCAAGCATTTATTGTTCAAGGGTGTGGAGAGAGTGAAGAGTGAGCTTGTAGAATATCCTGGTTGACAGCATTATCATTGAAATGATCTTTCCAAGAGTACCTGGAAATTTCCAAGATGATTATGTTTGAATAGTTCTTCATTTCTTTGATTTCACTGTCCTCACTTTGCCAGATTAATGTGCTTTCTTCACCTTGCTTTCCTGCTCAGATTTCGTCATTAGAGCTGCATGGTCTAAACTGGCATTCAAAGCCTTTCACTCTGACCTCTTGTCCTTAGTTTTCTAACATTTTTTTCTATAGCGCCCTTCTGTAGATCATTTGTGACAACTATACTTGACCCGGGAACACAGTCTGTATGCGTCCCCTCCTGTGACTCCCTACGTGCTCTGGTGTCTCTGCTGCTCTTCTAGCTAATTCATCCAATCCTAGCTGAACATCCAGCCTCCCAGCCCACCCAACCCTACAGTAGATCCTGACTTTCACAACCCTCAACATGAATTCATCAACGTTCTGCCCAGAAATTCATCCAAAAGACAAGGCAAGCCAGGGCCTCTGTAGTTCTGTGAGAAATGTTTTGATGTACATTAAAAAAAAAAAACAACCCTCTGTCACCTATCTAATAAATGCTGCTTGGGTTTCCCGATGAAATGCTTAGATGTTTACAGACTCTAGATTTATTGCCTATTAATTTTTTCTTTATTTTTTAAAATATGACCAGAAACTATCACTTAAAGGAAATTCAAGAGATAGGAGAGTCTGGATTGGAGAAATGGTAGGTCAATCCTTTTAAAAGAGAAAAGAGACACTAATACCACTTACAACCATTAGGAATCGACATTTATTAAACACCTGCCCTGGGCCCTTAAGTCAGCTCTGTGGTCAGGGAAGAATCTCGATGCTCTGTGGGGAGATTTATCTGGAGAAAAAGAATACATCAGCTCATTTTCAAAAGAGACGTAGGCCATCAACATCCTCCCCAAAGTATCCTTTCAAATCCAACGAGTCAAGCAAAACTGTGGGTAATGATATACTTCTATTTATCAGAGCTGGCATTAAGTACAATTTGTAATATGTTTGTGTTTACATTTGAGTTTTATTTTTGTGCTGTGTGTACACTTAAGTATATTGGATCCTATTGTATGATTCTATATAATTATTATTATTTTAGAGACAGAGACTTACTTTATCGCCCTTGGTAGGGTGCCGTGGCATCACAGCTCACAGCAACCTCCAACTCCTGGGCTTAGGCAATTCTCTTGCCTCAGCCTCCCGAGTAGCTGGGACCACAGGCACCCGCCACAACACCCGGCTATTTTTTTGTTGCAGTTTGGCTGGGGCCGGGTTTGAACCTGCCACCCTTGGTATATTGGGCTGGCCCCCTACCCACTGAGCCACAGGCATGGCCCAAGTATTATTTCTTTTTAAGGACTCTTATGTTATGTTAAATAGCTACCAGTGTTTCTTGTAATGTTTATTTGTTTTGTGATATTTTATTGATAATATATGTGTGTGTACATGCATAGGTGTATGTGTGTGTGTAGTCTTTCCAATTCCAAGTCCTGATCAAGAAAAAACAAACTCTAATTGTAATTTATAATATTTTTCCCTTGGGAAATATAATCCAATTTATGACCCCATTTCTCAGGACACATTAGAGCAGAAAGAAAGCATCTTTAGGGTGGTGCCTGTGGCTCAAAGGAGTAGGGCGCTGGTCCCATATGTCAGAGGTGGCGGGTTCAAACCCAGCCCCGGCCAAAAAAAAAAAAAAGAAAGCATCTTTATTGGTATGTGGCATTATATATAATTATATGTAAATATATATATTGCTATATTGTAACTTAATTTGTGCTCCATCTTTTCTTATGACTATGGTAAATGCTTTAAGGTCTTAATCTTTATATTGTGTTTGCATTGTCTCCATTATGCTGAGCACATTACTGTGTACACAGTAGGAACTAATTTAAGCATTTCTTTTTTTTTTTTAAATATATGTATTTTATTATTCTTCATTACATTATTTCCCCCCCCACCCCTCCGTGGTAAGACAGAATTGATTTACAGAAAAGAATACAGAAAACACCAAAGCTCCTGGTAGAGGGAGAGATTTCAAGTGGGG
>CAUYRH010065972.1:0-23892 GCA_963574655.1 Perodicticus potto | reverse complement strand
ACTCTGTGTCTTGTGAAGCCAGTTCGTCACTTTCAGGTATCCCTATAAGACGAATATTGGTTTTCTTCTAGTTATCCCAGAGCTCTCTGGGAGAATAATCTGTTTTTGCTTTCCATTTCTCTTCCTCTTTGAGCGTTTGGGAGCGTTCACAAGCTCTGTCTTCAGTGTCAGAAATCCTTTCTTCTGCTTGCTCCATTCTATTACTGAGGGTTTCTACTGTATTTCTCAGATTTTGAGGGCTACAACTTCTTGTCTCAATGTGTCAAAATCTTTGATCATTTTGTCTTTGGATTGGTGAATTCTTGAGACATCTTCTGAATTAATCCTACAATTTATACCTCCATCTTTGCTTCCATTTTGTTGATCTTGTTTGCAATCCAAATTCTAAATTCAATTTCAGACGTCTCAGCTATCTGTTTGTGGATGGGATCCTCTGGATTGGCTGGTTTGTCATTCCTTGGAGGAGTTGAACTGTTCCATTTATTCATGTTGCCAGAGCTTTTCCACTTATTCCACCCCATGATTGTTTTTCAGCATTTAGCTAGATGAGCAGGTCAGGTGAAATTGGACTGGAAACTTCTACAGTTGTGGTTGACCAGCCCTTCACCTAGGAACTGGGACTGGTGACTGCAGCTTTTCCTCGACAATTTTGCAAAGTGCCTGTACAGTACTACAGTCTGTGACTCTAGAGGCCTGTTTGGTGTAGTGGGGGTAGGTGGTTCTGTCTTGTATTCAGCTGATATCTGTCTAATCCTAGTGTATCAGTAACCCTGGGTTGCAATGTCAGCTTTGGTGAAATACAAGCAACTAGGACATCCCCACCCCCAGTAATATCTTGAAGAGGACAATCAAACCTTCCCACTACAGAAAACCTGGGACCCACCTTGGAGGGTCCTCAGATAATTCATCCAGTTCAAGATTTCCAGACCAATTGTCCCCAACAGCCCCCCACTCTCAAACTGGAGAGTTCAAGTGGACTCCAACAACTAGATGTTAGGGGTCTATTGGCAGCTCGAGTGTGATTTGATCAGCTTTGGTGATCCGAAGAGTCAGAAATGTCCATCCAGTCGGAGGTTTAGAGCCAGGGTGTTGATGCCTGTTACCTCTACTAGGTCATTCTTCACCACTGAACTCTGGTCACCCGAATCTTTGGTAGTCTCGCTGGCAGTCCCTGTTAACCCAGTCTCTGTGGCCCTGCCAGAGTCAAAGTGAGGTCGTTGCCTCCTCCTCATGGATACCACAGTCTACCACCATCCAGCAGGGGTGTCTGAAGTTTGCCTGCCTCAGGTGCTCAATGGCAGCTGAAGAAAGTTCCGCCCTTGCTGCCGCTCTGGCTGCCACCGCTGCCGCTGCACTCACAGCTGCAGTATGTGGGGAATTCTTCTCCAATTTCTGCGGCTCAGAGTCTCTCCATTGAGCCCCAGTTCCCCACACAGCCTGCACAGCCAGCCCTCACCCGTCTTCCCCACCAGGGGTGGTATGTAACGTTCAATTACTCCTGAAGTTCTGGGAAAAGGTGTCCGCCATTTTGGACAATTCAAAATTTCTGTTTCCCAGGCGGGATCCCCTCCCCTCAATTTTCCCTTGGGCTGCACAGCCCTCTGTGACTCTGAGGGACACCTCTTTCTGGACATCAAACTCTGCTTAGGAATCCACACTTCACTGAAATTTTCATCAACTTGATTTTGTGAATTGCAAACTGCTGTCCTCTGTGAGGGAAGGGCTGGCTGCTGGCCAGTGCAGCCAGGCAGGGGAAAAACTCCACAGCAAAGTCTGTGGTTTTGAATTACACCTCAAATATAGTAATCCACCAATTTGCTGCATATCTCCAGCTGTCTATCCACTCCAATAATCCATGTGGGGAAAGATCTAGAGCCCCCTCCCTCTCACCTGATGACTTGGGAGAGATGGGCTACACGTCTTTCCCAACTGCCATCATGCTCATGATTCCCAATTTAGTCTGTGAGCTTGGGTGGAAGCCCTCGACCTGCTCACCTGTGTAAAATGTCCTCATTTTTCCGGAGAAGGCCCATCTCAGAGGTGGGTTGTGAAAACTTCATTGAATCAGGGAAGTGGGAGGAGGAAGAGAGAACACAGAGCCCATCTGTACTGGGGGCTGGATCTAGGCTCCCCTCACCTACTTTCTCTCTCCAAGGATGTACTCATCCGAAGGAAATACAGAACAAGTAGGAAGGGCTACATGGTACATGGTGAGAATAAAATAGATGAAATGGCCATGGAGGTTGAACTTAAGTTCCTCCATGGGGCATTGCAGCTGTTCAGGAAGCACAGAGCTGTCCCCAACTTCTTTAGGACATTCCTGTCTCAAGCCTCACTGAGCACTGGCTCCTCTGGCCTAGAAAGCCAGGTCTGTGTCCCTGAGCTAGGGGAAGTAAGAAGAGGGAGGAACTGGAGGGGGAAGGTGACCCATGGCCCCTGCCCCACTGTCTAGACCCACAACACAGCCTAGGCTATTCGGTCCCCTTATCCTACTCTGGGCCTGGCTCTTTTCCATTCCCAAATTTATATCCCATCACATATATAATCCTTAGTAAAGTTTCCCATTTGTTCAGTATCTCTAAATATGGACTCCATCCAACTTTATCATTTGGCATTCTCCTCTTTGAATTCCATGCTCTAAAAGTTTGACATTTCCCCAGGATTTCTGGCTAAGTCCCAGGGCTTTACTCTCTGTCCTTTATCTTCCCTGTATGAGCTCACTTACATAGAATGGTTTCATTGTCCAGAAGATTCCCTGTGCTCTATCTATTCATTTTCTTCCTTCCCTCACCCTGGTGACCCCTGAAATTTTTATGGTTTCTTTAGTTTTGCCTTTTTCTAGAATGTCGTATATTTGGAGTCATACAGTCTATACTCTTTTCAGAATGACTTCTTGTACTTAGTAATATGGATTTATGGTTCTTATTGCCCATCTCTCTTATGCAATGCCCCACCTTGCTGAAAAATTTCTCTAAGGTCCCTATACCCCAACATAATTTCATTCATAAACATGAAGTATATTTCTGCCCTCCCGAGTATGTACCCCAACTTGCCCACTTAAATTCATCTGTATTTGGAGATTTGGTGAAGCATTCTCTTTAAGCACAGCTTGAGTTCTATAATGTAAATGTGTTTGTTTCTGTTGGTTTATACCTGTGGTAATTACCTTGGGAGAGATATTTTGATTTTTATCTTCTGTCTTCTAAGTTTTCATTTATACTCTTATTGGTCCCTTAAAAATTCTAAAACAGTATAATAAAATAATAAGGTTATATACACAATATATGCAGTCATCCCTTGGTATTTGTGGGAGATTGGTTCCAAGAAACCCCCCAAATAAAAATCCTCAGATGCCAAGTCCCTTATATAAAATTGTGTGGTTATTGATGTAACTGTTGCATATCCTCTTATATATTTTCAGTTATTTTTAGATTATTTGTATTACCCAATATAGTATAAATGCTATGTAAATAGTTGCTATACTTTATTGTTTTATTATTGTATCATTTTTTATTATTGTGTTGATATTTTTGTTTGTATTCACACATTTTGATTGAATTTGCAGTTTCCAAACCTATAGACATGCAGGCTGAATTCATATCATATTTATCTCCCAAGTTTGGCAGAAATATAACAATGGGTAACACTCATTGCCTCATTACCAATAGTCTATTTGTGACTACTTAGGTATTCTCTGAGACAACATGTTTTCACTACTATTAACTGCTTTCCAATAGAGTCATCATCTATATTTCTACTAACAGGATATTCAAGAATCTAGGCTTTTTCTATTCCATTGTCTTCTCTTTCCTACTTCCAAAAGTACGTTCATGTTTTTAGATATTTCTTATAGCATCTCACATCTAGATATCATTATGTATACTGCTTCTTTTTGCTGCTCCATCAGATGAACAAAATTCAGTGGCTTAAAAACTGCAAATTTACTATTTCATGCTTCTGAAGATCAGAAATTTTAGAGGGTTTCATTTGGGAAAATTAAGATAGTGATTGGGTGTCATTTCTTTCTGGGCTCTACACAAGGACCTGTTTTCAGCTTTTTCCATTTTCTAGAGGCTTCTCACTTTCCTTGGACATGGCTCCTACCTTTCTCTCATCAAATCCCTCTGACACTCTGTCTCCTGTCTGTCTGTTACTTATGAGAATGGTTGTGGTTACGTCAATCTCAGCCAGATAACTCAGGATGATTTTTCTATTCCAAGGTCACCTGAATTGCAACCTTCATTCCACCTGCAAACTTAATTCCCCTGACATGTAAAATAATATATTCCCAGGTTCTAAGGATTAAGATGTGGACATGTTTGAAGCTATATTGTTCTGCTTACCATAATCGTAATATGGGTAAAGGGTTAGAAAAACATCATGAATCATAAATGCATTCTGGTTTATGAAATCTTTGTCCTGAATAAATTTATGTCCTTGAACTTATTTTTGTCTTTGCTTTCAAGGCAGAAAATTGACTTTAATATTGTAGAATAGTGCAGATAAAAACTTTCACAGAAAAAAAAATTCATGAAAAGAAAAACTGAGGGTAAGTTCTTGGTTAAAATAGGTCATCTCAAATCTGGAGTCAGCACAGTTTGTTTGGGAAGTTCCTTTTACTCTTTGGTGGATTATACAGCTTGAAACAGATTTGTTACACTGCTGGCATATTTATCATTTTCACCACTTCATTCAATTTTCATTATAAGAAATTCATCTGGGGATGTTGGAGAATACTTCTCAAATGCATGCTGTTGGTTAAACAGGGCAGAGTCGCTGTGGACCGAATGGGTAAAGAGTTATAGAAGGAGAAGGCAGTGGGAATTGATGTGAGTAATGGTGTCTATCCAAGCCTTGAAAAATCCTCTTTAAATTACACTTGCGAGTGGATGGGAGAGCACATTCTCTTGAAGCCACCATCAGTCCTCTGCAGAGGTTTCAGTTCACTTTAATACATCAGTGAGCTTCTCTTTCTTGCAAGCCCACTCTTCTGCTGTCTGGAGATGAGAAGCCGTTGTCTTCACAGTGACAGGAGAACATGAGGGCCATTGATTCAAGAGTGAAATCAAAGGACAGACTATTTAGTCTCAAATCCTCTGGAAATTAAGTAAACCTCCTTTGGTGAAGGTTTTCTCAATATAAGGTGTTTGAAATTGGGTTGAATTGAAATTTTGACTGGTTCCTTTTTAAAGGAACGATAAGAGTCCCTGATTAAGAACAAGTTAATCAGCTTTCTTTGGTATTTCTTGGAGAATGTTTCGACGTTTTTGGCTATTTTGGAGAGTTATTTTTAATAGAAACATCTACAACCTAGCCCTCAGGTAAAAGGAATATTGCCTAGTTCCAAAGATTCCATTATTTTGTGGAATAGGAGTTAGGAGCACACTATTTAGGTAATACAGACTTGGAATTTAATCCCAGATCTATCAACAAAGAATTGTACTGGGTTTAGAAAAATTGATCAATTTTCTTATCTATAAAATGAGAATGATCATATTGAACAAATTGGGTAGTTATTCAGATTAGATGAGATAATATGTGTACAAAACTTAACGAAGTGCTTTAGTATAATATCTTGATATCATCATAATCTTTCAGTAGACATCTTAACGCCTTTCAAGAGCCATCATATTAATGTAATTGTGTTGGCAGCTGAGTGTAAGAGAGTGTGTAGGAGAGCTGTAACAAATTGGTGAGCACAGGAACTTAAATTTAAAGATTATTTAAAACATTGGATACACCAAAGAAAATATGACTGTGTGATAACTTTGACTTTCAGCTTACTGCCTCTCTTAGAAACTCTTTCCTCATCTATGATCACAAAATAATGGAATCTTTGGAGCTAGACACACCAGGATTTCAAGGCCTGGTTCTGCTACTTTCCTGGTTGTTTAAGGACATTTGTATACACCTTACAAGGATGCTGTGAGGATTAGAGAAAATATCTTTAAAATATCTAAGAAGGACTCAGAAATTATGGGTATATATGTATGATGGGAATGTATTCTCTCAACAGTATACATGGAACATGTTCTCATCTTCTGCTGTATACATTATGGTTATTTTAGCCTTTCTAGATTGCTTATCTCCATCTCCTCAATGGTGAAAATGATGGTTATCTTATTCTCTTATTACTTTACAATCCCCCACATAATAAAAAATATCTAGGTCTAATAGGAAAGAGATTCCATTGTCCAAATACATATGTAGGAAATAAAATTCCTGCTATGCCAAGCAGAAAACTCTTGGAATGTATTGTTTCACAGAAACAACTGTACACATTATGGTCAGATTCTATGTAATAGTATTGCTATTGGTACTTTTATGTGGATGCAGCATGCTTTGTGGTTACTCATGGGACTATAAATATTGTCTATAACATGGTTTCCAGGGGAAAATGCTTGTATTAAGCAGTTTATACACGAAATGCATCATGATTGAGTAAAAGTGTAGGTTCTGGAGTCAGAGAACCTTTCATTCAAATCCCAGGTTTACCACTTACAACCAAATTTCTTTTTTTCTTTTCTTTTTTTTTTTTTATGTGAACTTTATGCTTTATTCTATGACATCAATGTTTGAACATCTTACCATGAAAACAAGATTACTTTCCAAATCTTTGAATAATGTCATACTCTAGAAAGGTATCCTTTCTTTAACATTTTCACATTATCTCTTCCTCACATTACCAACCGACATCGCACTGACGTGCATCATGAGATCAGTGAAAACGCATTTAAGAGACCAGACATCAAACGCTTCTCCATTTGTTCAACCAAACAGTAACAAACCAAATTTCTTAATATCTCTGTTCTTTAATTTGTACATCTGCAAATGGGAAGAGTGTAAATGCATCCCTCCTGTGGTGTTTGAAGAAATAAATGAGATATTGCATGTCAAATCCTGAGTAAGCACAGCAAAATATCAAATATTGGTTGTTTAAAATGGCTATTGTTACTAGGGATTATGTTTAAAACTCTTTTTAAAGTTAGCCAATGTTTCTATTTAGATTCTTGGAAATAAGAGGGCAATGAGAAAGGCCATTTGAGACACAAAACATAATTTCCTAAATAAATATTTTGTGTATTTACACAGCAGTTGAGAAACCCTAAGATGACAGCGATTGGGGGTCTTTTACTTAATCATTGTTATTCCCAACTTTAACCCTAAAGCAAAATCAGACATGAAGGAGAAAAGTCACAGAAATGAAAACATGCTAGGGATATTTTAGAACAGTGATCTTCTCTTGTTATAGTGAGGTTTAATTTAAGCTAAATATGTTTTGAAGTCTAATATAGTGTGGCCTTTTCCTAATACTCCGGACAAAAATGTATGTAAGAAAATATAATGCTTTCTATTATATTGTAATTGATTTTTCTTATATCTTTACATGCACAGAAAACTATTGTGTTTTCCCAGCCCCTGTATCTTTTGTTAAATAAAATACCATGGACATAATATTAAAGGAGCAAGGGTGAAGAAAACTCAGCAGTTTGTGTCTGTGGCATTTTCTGTTACTTACCCTGGGAGGCACTAAAGCATAGTTTCTGTTGATTCATAATAGGAAATAAAAGTTAAAGAAGTTGACTGTGTAATCCATCTTTCCATACACAAATTAAATATATCTCTCCATGTTTATATAGGACTTATTGTAGAATATAGAGGAATGTGCTTTAGCACATCATCTAACCTATTTTTCATTTGATATTTAACAAGGCATTAGACTGATTTCGGAGGCTTAAAAATATCACTAACACCCAGATAAACAACAGGACACACCTAATTTTATTCTGAGGTTATTGAATAAACTATAATATATAAAGGAAATATACTTTATAAATTGTATCAACTATATTTTCTTATTTTCTGTATTCTTAATACTCTCACACATGGGCCCTACGGAGTGGGAAAGAAACTGCCCCTTCCAGAGGTAGTTGCTTCCTAAATACTTGCTTATGAGCACCCCTTTGATATGCAAACCAACAATCTTAAATCCTTAGCTACCTGTCACCTTTTATTGGAGACGGGGTATTCCTCTTTCACCCAGGTTGAAGTGTGGTGGCACAAAGTTGACTTTTAACTCCTGAGCTCAAGTGTTTCTCCCACCTTAGCCTTCCAAGTAGCTGGGACTACAAGTGTGTGCCACTGCACCTGGCTTAATGTTTTATTTTAGGTAGAGATGAGGTGTAGCTACGTTCCCCAGGTTGGTCTTGAACTCCTGGCCTCATGTGATTCTCCTGCCTTCGCCTCCCAAAGTTGGGGTTATAAGTGTGAGTCACCATATCTGGTCCTCAGATATATCTGCCTCCTTTTTCAGCCTCCTAAAGTTGGGGACACTATCCCTCTGACCTAAATCACCCAGAGCTAAGTACTAGACAACTAGAGAGCACCCCTATAGCTCAGAGCTTGCCAAGATTGTTCAAATTATCCAGTCCTGAACCTTCTGAGCTGCTTATCCTGCCTTGCCTTTTCTTTTCTCCCCAAATGCTTTCACTCACACTTTTCCCTTGCTCATTTTGCTCTTGCCTGCCCCTGGTGGTTCTCTGTGGGCCTTTGTATGGTCCTATATGGCCTATCCTCTTGGTAACTGGTGGTAAAGTCCCAATGGCAATTATCTCTTGATTGGTTGGTCTCACCACACCTGAAAAAAATGAAAATCCTGGTTCATTTAAAAACATAAATCCAGGACATTTTTACAAATAAAATCAGCTCCAGATGACAAAAGAAACTTCCCCTCACATCAGTAACATCAAGGGGTATTTGAAAGAAAAAATGGTATAGGCAGTCCCCTAGTTACAAATATCTGACTGATGTACAACTCATACTTATGAATGCAGGTACAAACATCCAATTTAATGTACAACTCATATTTATAGAGGCTATTACAGGTAATAGGTAAATGTACCTGTTCTACCTTATATACAAATTCGACTTAAGAACAAACCTGCAGAACCTATCTCATTTGTAACTTGAGGACTGCCTGTAACGGAAAATGTATCTTTTCCTCTTATTTTATTATTTCTTCTCCTCTCTCAACAATTATTTGTCATATTTATATGTTAGATGTGACTTTAAGCAACATGTGTGAGGATATAGCTTTGAGGAGGAAAGCTATATCCTTTCCTTTGAGGAGGAAAAAAAGCCCTCCAGGGGCCCAATCCAGTGGGGGAAAATCAGGACCATCAATAAGTTTAACCCAGTGTGCTAAGCACAAGGGTAGTACATCAAGTTAGGTAGGAAACAGGAAAATGGCCATTCAACTGTTGGAGGGATACACCAGGCTGAAAATAATGGAGGCAGGAAATATTTCCAAGAGGTAGTAATGATTCTATCAAAGACATTGATTGACTTTCTTTTTCTCCTTTTAAAAGCCAGGTTTAATGAGGCAATATTTACATGCAATAAAATGTTGCCTCATTAAACCTGGCTTCGTAAGGAGAAAGCAAAAGTGTTCAATTCCATGAATTTTGACAAAAGTTTATAGTTGCGTAATCACTAACACAATCAAGATGGAACATTTCCATCTCCACAAAATGTTTTTCTTTTGTCCTTTTGTAGCCAAGCTTTTACACTTACCTTAAGATGTTGGCAATCAGTGTTCCTTTTTCTGATTCAATAGCTTTGTCATTTTCAAAATGTCACGTGAATAAATTCATACATTGTATGCTTTTTGTTTCTGGCTCCTTTCCCTTACCTTTGCATTGTATATATCAATAATTCATCCTATTCCTTATTTCACAGTATTTCACTGTATGTTCCTAGTATAGTCTGTTTACTCTCCAGCTGAAGGACATGAGGATTGTTTCCAGTTTTTAGCAATTATAAACAAGAGTAGCTCTAAACAATTGTTTCAGTCTTATGGGTACATTTTTTACATGTTACATTCTATAGCATATATAACATGTCACAAAATATACATATGTGTACATTTATACCTGCCCTGAACCTTCTGAGCTGCTTGTGGAAAGCCTAAATGGAAAGGCTGAGAACATTGAGGGTGTTCTAAACATTGTTGCTATAGTGATACTGATATTTGCTAAATGGAGAAATATACAAATACAAATTTTATTTGGTGACGTATTTAATTTTGGGTACAATGAGCTAAAAACCTGAAAGTACGTGCTTATAAAATTTAGCCCTAAATTTCTGGTTTCTTATAAAAAGTTGAAGAGCATGTAACTGATGCAAAATATTTATTGACAATTATGACCTGCAGGTGAACCACAGTGACATCAATGTCTGCACAATAACCAATGACAAATATGCTTAGGGCATCAGCATCTACTTTAAAAATTAATAGTAATATGAAGAAGAATATGCCTCAAGACTGTTATTTAATTTTCAAGCTGCAAATTATACTTTTACATATCACTTTGTGAAATACAGTTTGTCATTTAGATAAAAATGACTTTCATAATGGCTTTTATTTCTTTTGTTCAATTCCAAATTTTCCTGTGTATGTATGAAAACAGAAGCAGTAGTTGTGAATATGTTGGCTGCACTCACATGAGGATCTCTCTTCAATTATTAAATAATACCACATTCATTTAATATGTCTGGATCCTTCAAACAGAAAACTATTCTAATCAATCTTTTCTATCCAATTTATGGAATCAAAGTCAAGGCTTTGGGTGTTTATTCTGTTAAATGTGAAACACCTGATATTATAATAGATGCTTTTGTAACTTATCAAGATTAAAAATAAAATTATTTAGTTTCTCTGTGTTACTACGAATTTAGTTTATATGGTTTTGCTGCATTACTACAAATGGTGGAGCACAGAATCACAGGAAAACAATGTAGTTAGCAAATTGAATAAGTTTGAGGCGATCTGCTTGGTATTCATTACTATAGATTCATCATTGTTCCAATTCTATTAGTGGTAATAGAAACAAGATTGTCAAAAATTTCTACATTTTTAAACATATACACAGTTTATAGTCAGTGAATGAAATTTTTTTCAATGGGGGAAGCTCCTTTCAATAACAAAAAATAATTTTAGCTAACAGATGTGCTTTTCTGCCTATCATCAATCAGGAATTAAAAATATTTTAGGCTCTAAACATGGTGGAAGTAAAAATAAATGCCCTATGTTGACATTGAACTATTTTTGAAAATGAATCCTCTAGGGCTGGGTGTGATGGCTATCACCTGTAATCTTAGTACTTTGGGAGGCCAAGGAGTATAGATTGCTTGAGCTCAGGAATTTAAGACCCACCCTGAGCAAAAAGGAGACCCTATCTCTAATAAAAATAGAAAGACTTGCCAGACACAGTAGCCCATGCCTTAGACCTAGCTACTAGGGAGGCAGAGGCAACAGGATCACCTGGACCCTGGAGTTTGAGGTTACTGTGACCTATGACACCATGACACTCTAGCCTGGGGCAACAAAGTGAGACTCTCGAAAAAAAAAGTAAAAGGGAGAATATTAGTCATCTAAAATTTTTGCTAAATTTTATTCAAAATCAGTAGGAAATATTTAATCTATGTATTAATAGAGTACCAAAATACATTGGCTCTTAATGCATTTATCTAATTGCAAGTGTTTGAAACAAAACCTGTGAACAGGAGCTGTTACAATGCACCCCTAAAAAAACAAAGGGAAGGATGGAACAAATTAAATATAATTCCTTACATGGGGTCATGATTTAAATTTGAAATTTTATAACTGCATTTTGGAATATCTCAAATTGTTAAAAAAAATTATAGAGTTCCTATTTTGAACTAAATGAATTTATATTCTGTACTGAATAGAATTGAAATTAAATTGTTCTTTGAGTTTTTAGCATTTATATTTAGTGAATGGTGTGAAGTATATAAAAATAGGATTTCCAAAGGGGACTTCTGAGAAGTTTTATTTTGTAAAACTGATCATGAAGAAATTTACTCGTAATGGATGCAAAAAGTCAGTACTGGTAAATATGTTGGACTAAATATTTACAAAGTTCAACATGGAAACTTTAGAAATGATGATATTTTTCATTTATCACATTTTCTTATACTTTTCTTGGAACCTAAATAGAGAGTAATTTCTTTTTCTTTTTTTTTCTTTTTTTGAGACAGAGTCTCACTATGTCACTCTAAGTAGAGTGATGGGACTATGGGTGCCTGTCACAATGCTTGGCTTTTTTTTGTTGTTGTTGTTATTTTTATTATTGGTTAGCAGGCCCAGGCTTGGTTTGAACCAGCCAGCCCTGGGGCATGTGGCTGGTGCCCTAACCACTGAACTACAGGAGCCTAGCCAAGAGAGAGGGTAAATGGTGGGATCTCACTTATGGTGCATCTTAGAAGGGACAGGTGAAACCTACTAAATGCAGAACACAAATGTTTTCTCATAATAAATGATAAAATCTCATGAAGGTTATGTTGAACAGTTGGATGAAAATACTTCAGATTGTATATGAAGCCCACACACTGTACCCCATGATTGCACTGATGTACACAGCTATGATTTAATAAAAAAAAATAGAATATTAAAAATTAAAAAAAAGAAATATAAAAACATTATAGTCTACACAGAAGAGTCATTTGAAAGTGTCAACAATGTCAAATTTATTAATTGTAAAATGCAAATTTGGAGAAGATTGAAAGAAATTTTATTAATAAACTAATGATCAGATTATATTGGAGAATGCATATTTCAGAATAAGACCAATGACAATGATATTAGACAAGGGCATTTATTCTTCTTGGTCAATTTTTTAATGTTCAGGTAATTAATAAAAACAAATGTGCTTAAATGGATATGTATGTGTTTTTATTTTTAGAAGGAATTTTATTCATTTTTGTCAATAGATTCAAATAGAACTATTTTATATATCTAATAATTACTCAAACAAAATTGTTGGTCAATAAATAAATCTTTCTAAAATGGTTTAATAATTTATCTTTGCTTTTACTTCAACTTCCTCAATTTGAGGGATGGTCACAAAACTTATCAGTTTAATTCTCAGATAAATGGCATTGGCAAGTTATCTGAGAAAATTACCCTTCTAAAGATATATATCTGTATTTAAAAACATAACTCAAATTTACTTCTTTCTCTCACTACAAAATTCCTCTTAGACTTAAATATTTCAGTACTATTTTCTGGGGGTTATATATTAGTACATGTATAAGGAAAAATTACTAAGATGTTGGTAAAATATGTTACCTTTATAAAATGAGTATTCAAAGTATTGTATCTGTTTAAATTTTTTAATCCTTATCTTATCCATGCTGTTCTATTTATTCTTATTTCATTATGCCAAACCTGCTGCCTCATTTGTTTTTTGAAAATAAAGTTTTATTGGAACATAGCCATGCCATTTATCTGTGTAGTGTTTAAAGTGATTTAAGGTGTGTTAAGGAGAGTTCAGACAGTGAGAACAATATCCTCTACCTCTTAGAGCCAGGAGGGTCTGGGGTGCAGAGTTACCATTTAGCTCATAGTATCACAAAAAAACAAAAAGCAGATTTACAACTTTTCTCTCATTCTAAGGTTTCTCAGTAGAAATATGAGCTGCCTTCACAGATTTAGGAGAAATGATACTTGAACATTGATTATAAGAAAAGCATCTGATGAAAAATTATAATTTAATAAGCAAATTAATAATTGATGCATATAACTGAGCATTTTTTTTATCTGAATTGAACACTGAATATTTATTTGGTTATGGTCTGCTTTTATGATATTTGCAATTAACATCTGTTAAAAACTACATAAGACTCATCAATGTTACTGAAGGAAGAAACTCCAAAACATCATTTCAGCCTTACTTTTCTGCACCTCCCTCCCATGTACTCTCTCCACAGGTGCATACACATTGCACGCACATGCTTGGGAATCACATGCTGTTATGGACTTAAAGTTTGTAAGCCTCCCAAATTCCTGTGTTGAAAGCTCAATCCCGTATGATGGTATTGAAGATGGGTACTCTGCAAAGGTAGGTCATAAGGGTGGAGCCCTCATGATGGTTGTAGTGCCCTTGTAAGGAAAGACACTTTTCTTATAGGTGAGAGCTTGCTCCCCTGCCCTGGCTGCTTTTCTCTCTCTCTTCCATCATATTAGGATACAATCTGCCATTACCTTGATCTTAGACTCCTGAACTTCTACAATTAAGAGAAATAAATGGTTTTTGTCTGAGACATCTAGTCCATGATAGCTTGTTATAGCAGCCTGAACTAAGATGCAAGCATCACACATCATTGTACACATGCATGCAAATACACAAACATTATTATAATTGTATGCAGGCATGCACCAGTTGTCTATAACAGGTGGTGCTATATATCATTATACTGTAAACTTGTTTGCTCATCCAGTATATTGTCAAGAGTTTTTCATAAAAATTCTATAGGGTCAATTTAATTTTTTATAATTTTTCACTTTATGTGCAAGCTATAGTTAATTTAACCTATTTCCTAATTTAAGAGACTTTGCTTGATTCAATTATTTACTCAGAAACATGTTGTAATAACTGTCTTATAGTTAATGTCTATAATTTCTAGAACTAGAATTTATGGAGCAAATAGTATACATAATAAATACCTAATTCATTTTTCATTGGTGAATAGTATTCCATCACATAGCTATCATTTGTTAATCCATTGTTTGTTCATGGACATTTGGGTTGTTTTTAGTGTTTGCTTGTTATAAATGTGGCCACTATAAAAATTCTTGTGTAAGTCTTTGTGCAGATATGTGTTTTTTTTTTCTTTCTTTTTCTCATATATAACTTAAGAATCAAAGTGCTGGTATATAAGATGGACCCGTGTTTAATTTCTCAAAAACTGTCAATAGCCTGACAAAATAGTTGTTTCATTACATTACCATGAGAGTTAGATTATCAGTTTTCCACATCCTTACAAATATTCAGTTTTTTTCTTTTTTAGCTATCGATAGTGTTTGAAGTAGAATCTCATTATGATTTTAATTTTCTTATTCTTGATGACTAATAATGTGTATAATACCTTGTTTGAATACATTAATTAATATATATTAATATAATATAATTTATATTAAATATGTAATATATTTAATATAATATAATATTCATAAATAATATTTAATATAATTAAATTATTTTGTTGTCAAGTGTCTAAATTTTGCATTCATTTGTTAAGTAGGGAATTGGGGGATAATTGTAATAGTATTTTGTAGGAGTTCTTTACTCTAAATACAAGGTCTTTATCAGGTATACATGCAGCTGCAAATATTTTTTTCTCAGTCTTTGGATTATTTATTTATGTTGTTACTTGGTGGCTTTTAATGGGCTGAAATTTTTAATTTTATTGAAGCCAAGTATATCTATATTTTTCCCTGATATAATTTGTGCTTTTGCATTCTGTTTAAGCCCATCCTACGATCACAGAAATATATTCTCATATTTTTTTCTAGAAACTTTACTTCAAATTTTTACATTTTGGTTTTACAATTCATCGGTTTTTCTCTGTATGTATGGGTATAGAAATTGATTACAAAAATTTTTGCACATCTTTTTTTCTTGGCTTCTTATTTCAGAAACCAATCGAAATAATTAAGTGGCACTGAACATTCGGCTATAGATAAAAAAAAAAAATTATCCTGATGTCTAGTTGATCTCAGGAGGAGATTTTGTCCAAATCACGTTTGTTTGATAGGGCAAGAGAGAAGTTATTCCCTCTCGTTTCAATTTCTAAGTTTTCTACATACACATAAAGATTATTTTCTGTTTACTTATGGTAGGCCATTTTTATTTATTTAGAATTTAGATCTAAGGTCAATTCTATTAGGGTTTATTTATTTTTATATTTTTAGAGACAGGGTCTTTGTCTGTGGTCCAGGCTGGCATGCAGTCATGTATCCTAAGTTTTCCCCAGCCTTGAACTTTTGGACTCAAATGATCCTTCCACTTAAACCTCCTGGGTAGCGGGGAGTAGCTGTGGCTACATGTATGTGCCACCATCCCACCTATTTATTTATTTAGAGACTGGGTCTCACTGTTATCCAGGCTGGTCTTGAACTCCTGGGCTCAAGAGATCTTCCCTCTAAGTCCCTTGAGTTGCAGGTAAGTGTTTATTTATTCTTTTTTTTTTTTTTTTTTTTTTTGTGTGTGTGTATCTACACATTTATTTCAGAGGGAAAACACACACACACACACACACAAAACGGGTGGATGAGAGTATAGATTCTCTGTAATTTTTCTTTCCCACCTAAAATCTCAGTGAAGTGTAGGAAAGAGAATGTAGCTCAGTGGAAATATCTGCTGAGAGAGCAAGGAGATTCTTTAAAAAGGAAAGGGATTTTTGTTTTATGGCTTTCTAAAGTCAACTGGGACTAAATTCTCATTCAGTCTCTTTCTCTCTTTCTCTTTCTTTTTAATGCTGGGTTCTGACTACATTGCCCAGGCTGGTCTTGAAATCCTGGGCTCAAGAGATTCTCCCACCTTCCCACCTCAGCCTCCAGAGTAGCTGGGAGTATAGGCACGTGCCACTTCATCCAGTTACCATCTTCTCTTCATGGTGTAACGGTCCTTTCTTTTAGGTACAATCTGGCAGAATATACCACTTTACTCAGTTCATTACCTGTAATGGGTGCCAGCTGTGATCCCCACAGTAGAATTTCTGATAGGCTCAACCTAAGGTGCCTGGTAAACATTTCAGAAGCTTCAGTAAATGATCAGCTTTTCTAAGGTAAGGATACATAACAAATGCCCCCAAAACTTGTTGTTTTAAAACAACATTTTATTATACCATAATATTTTGAGTTAAGAATTCAGGCAGGGCAAAGCTGTGGTATTCTTCTAGGTGTTATGGATGGAGGTCACCACCCAGCTCACGGAGGTCTGCTCCAGCACATCCAAGACGGCTTCTCTGACATATCCAGTGGCTTGGTGGGAATGGTGAGAAGGCTGGTCTCAGCTGAAACTATCAACTAGAGTGCTTATAGATCATGTCTTGAGCGTGGCAGCATCATAGTGATCAGACACTTCTACCAGACACAGAAGCTGCCTGGCATTTTATGAGCTACTCACAAAAGTCGTTGAGCATCATGTCTGCCATATCTCATTGGTTGAGGCACTTGCCCCTGCTCTTAATGAGGTAAGTAACAAAGATTTCTGTATCCATGTTTAAAAAACTACAACAGTCTGCCTTTGAGCCAGTTAGATTCACATCTATTCTACATGCAAAATACACTCACCCTCTCCTAACACTCCTAAAATCTCCTCCTATTTTAGCATCAGGCTCAGGCTTAAAGTCTAGGATCTCATATAAAATTATGTTCAAGGGAAAATAAAGCTCTTTGAGTTCATTTTCTCAGATACAATTCTTCTTGTTCTGAAACAATGTGAACTTTGAAACAAAGTCTTATCTTTCCCCAACACACACACATAAGACATGGTAATGGTATAGACCATACACTCCTTTTCAAAATGGGGTAAATGGAACATTATGGTTTTCTTTACCAATTGCTAGTAGTTTTTTGTTCTGTGGCTAAGTTTACCAACATCCCTGTAGCTGGCCTATATTTGGCACTGTTTCAGAGCACAGGAGATCACACCAGAGAACAATGTACTCTTACTCAGTCCTGATCAATTTTAAAAGCTGTGAAAGTATTTCTCTTCTTTGCATCTCAGCTTTATTAATGAGAACGGAATGCTTATGCAAGAAATTCTCTAAATTCTACATTCAATAAACAATAATGCTAGCAAGTTGAATCTTAATATTTGATTTCTTATGACATTACCATAATACTAGGAACTTTGGTATCTGTGTAACCCATCTCCAACCACCAAATATTTGAGAAGTCCTCTAATATAAAGTCAATATTCCATAACAACCTCTGGGAATATTCATAGAGCACAACAGAATGTTCCTCATTTTTCTATTGTTAAATACCAGTTCAAATGGATCACACAATTACCAAGTCCTTTGAGGCTTAGTTACCTACATTATAGTAATCTGTAATTTCAACTGTCCCTAAACCACCTCTCATGTGTATCAATAACCTGTACTTATCCCATTCTTTTATGCATGATACAGAAGAAAAATTTCCAAAAAGTAATTTTGAAATGCTGTTTATTTCAATTATACATATAGAGTTGCTGAAATGGTATTTCTGTTTGGAGCTCCACCTCTTCAGAGAGTATATTGAGGATTATAGCACTAAATTGCTTCAGTTCCTCTTTAGAACTCTTGGATTTTCACAGTTGTAAATTTTATCACAATAATCAAACCCAATACTTGAGATAGGATTGGTGGTGGCCTGGGCTCAGGACAGGAGTATCAGCAGAAGGAAAATTCAGATTAAAACTTTCCAATATTGAAAACTTAACCTCACTCTGCTTGCCAGAAACGCATACAACTTCTTTCTATCAAAGATCACACTGTTCAAAAAATTTCTCCTCTGTTGCAAGAGATCCCTAGCTACAGACCAAAATAGTTTTTGGATAGCAACCCCCAATGGTTTGCTCACCATACTAGGGTTGTTATTCATATTTGTTCCACATCAAGTTATATAAATAATATTTACAACAAGAATGGAGAAGCAAGAATCCAATGTACTCAATTATAATATGAAGCCAGTAGACAATCTAATATGCACCCACTTAAGAGAAAAATTCAAATCAATCCAAGGTTGGGGGGGAACATGGGAATGCTAAGAGGGGAAGATGGGTATGCTCCCACTTAATGGATGCAATGTTAGGGTGTATGGCACACCTCTTGGGGGGAGGGCACAATTAAAAGAGATACTTTACCTAATAAATACAAACATTGTAATCTAATTCTTTGTACCCCCAATTAACCTGAAACAAGTTAAAAAATAATATTTATAAATGTAAGTTCCTAAGGAATTGATACATGGATATATCTTCCTATATTATTGCCTTTATATTTTTAGTCAATTGTCTTTATTATCACTAAATGGGATCTTGATTTTTTTTATAGATAGAGATTAGTTCAGCAGTCCTTCTTATAAATTTCTGATATGTAAAGATATGCTGCAGTGTGTCTGTAATTATATAGTTTACAGCTCAATCTGCTGAGAAGGACTAGATGCAGAGATACCCTGAGAGCAATGAACTCACATAGCATCCTGATCTTGGTTCTAAATACCCAGAATTCTTGGTTTCTAAATGTTATCCTATAAAAAGAATCAGGAATTTATAGAGAAATGGATAATTCTAGGAATGGGTCAGAGAAAATCTAAGATGAGGTAGGAACATGCCGAAAGTGGTTCCAAATAGTAAAGAAGTGCTTAAAAAAATCATTTGGGTGTCTTGAATGGATAAAAAAACTAATCCTCTGTTTTATGTTTTTCCTGCTATGCAGATTAGGTTTCTAGATGTACTTTCTTTTTAGTCACCTTAGCCTCACATGAAAACCAATGGTTCCTCCTACTCCTACTAATTACTATGAGTGATTCTTCTCATTCCCCTTCTGTATCTTAAATTTAGCTCTTGGTTTTACTTGTTAAGTTAGAACGCTTTTTATTCTTCCTGTATTCTGACCCTTTATACTTCAAAGATTAGAGATTATAGGAACAAAAATAACCCAAAAGTCCCTGACCAGATTAGGGAATCACCAAAGTCACAATTTGATTGCTTCCTCTTGCACCCGAGCCCATACACACACTTTGTAAGGACTCTGTCACTACACCAGGAACTTCATGTGCATGTGTATATTACTTCCTCAACCCTACCAAGCAGATTATAGTATCATTGTAAAGATGTAAGAACAGACACACATAGAGGTTAAGTTATTTTCTCAGGGTTATTTGACTAACAAGTAATTTAGTGAGCAACTCAATTCAAAGTGTTTTAACTTTCTGTTTCCTCAAACTGGATTTTTATTGCTGTATTCGGGTTTTAGTGCTTTACATCAATGAATGCCAAAGGCACAAATTTGGTGTTTGGGGGCTGTGCTCTGTGGGAAACCGGTCACTTTGTCTGGTATCCCTGCCTCTGTGGGACATGAATTCCTGAAAAGTTCCTGGCACATGACCCATCCTTATATCCTGTGTTGCTCACCTGTGTTTGCTGTCCCATCGTGCTACTGCCTTCATCAAGCCCACTGCAGTTTTGGCAGATATGTTCCTATTATTCGACAAAACCAATTCCATGCTGTCTTCTCTTGGTTTCTTAAAATAGAAGAACAAAGGGAAGTGCTTGGTTTTTAGAACAAAAAGAGACTCTCTTTTCCTTGTGTAGAGTGGGATAGAGTAGAGCCAGGGAATGGGCAAACAACAAAAGTATGAGGCAGGTGGTAGTCACACCTGGGCCTGGGACAAAGACCAGAGGGCATAGATTCTGCTTCTTTCTGATTCCTGACTTTGTTTTTCATGATGAAAGATGAACACTGAGTCTTCCGTTTGTGACCAACCCTTATAACTCATACATACGTGCTCATGTGTGCGCGCGCATGTAGAAGCACACACACAAATTTTTTTAGGGGGAGTAGATGAAAAAACATCAGTGAATTGTAAATTCCTCATTAGAAAGTGAAACCATATTTGGTATCATGTAGGATCATAGAATGGTTTTACTGAATTTTTCTTTAAAAATTTGCTTAAAAAAATTCTGTCACACAGGTGTGTATATGGAGTATGAATGTTCTGTACTTAGTTTCCATTGACAGTGGTTTTTGAAGGGAAATTGATTCCACAGAATCTAAAATCTCAGCAGAATCACACTTTTGATGGTTCATGCATACTAGATACACACCGTTCCATTTAATACTCACTTTCTAAAATGTGAATGCAGGGCAGAATATAGTGAAAGAGGGAAAGGTTCTGGCAGGGAGGGGGAAGAATGGAAACATTTCTAATTGTAATTGAAGTATGGGTCAGTTTATATTATGATGCGAAATTAGTTTTAAAAACTAAAATGTATTTAAATGCAGTAGAACCTTCTTACATAATTGCAATATTTTAGCAAAAGCCCACCAAGTTCTTTTTAACTACTGTAGGTTCAAGACCCATATTCTTTATTTCTACCTGATCTTTAGCCTTTGAAATAACAATTTTGCCAAATGACTCCATTTTTTCAAAATATATCTCAATGTGTAACAGAAGATTTCTGTTATGTTAGTCACGTACAAAAAGGAAGTATAAAGTCCCACATCATAATACCTCATCATGTTTTAAATAGGAATTTTCTAAGTAGCATTATCTATTGATAAAGTAGCTTTTCTGATGACCAATACTGCCGGTAGGATATTTTTCTCCCATGTTTTTCTCTATGTAAATAAATTTAAGAAATTATTCTGAATCAAATTTTTCTAAATCTGGACTGAGAAAGCTGAGGAAAAATATGCAGTAGCTATTTTATGTTTATTTTGCCTCACACATTGTAAAGTGCTAAGAGAAGAGCTAATGCTTTAATTAAAAGGAACAATTTTCTTAGGAAAAACAATTGCTATGTTTCCTAACCGAATCTAATGTGTTACACAGCCAAACCGGGGCTTTAATATATGCCATCTTTTTAAACGCCGAATCAAGCAGCAGCAGTTGTGACTGCATATTTATTTAATATAATTGATAGAAATGTTTAATTAAGTATCATGACAGGTAATTCTCTACTCTATCTATCAGACAAATTGAAACTACCACTAGCTTTTGAGATTATTTTTGTATAATCAAATAAAAACATACAAAGAAAAGCAATGCTGATGAAGTTCCAAATAGTTTTAAAACACATTTGTTTGTTAAAAGAAAGAAACATGGATAAAAATTCCCACAGTTGTTTCTTCTATCTCTCTTCTTCTATCCCTCTTCTTTCCTCTTTCAACATGCATCTATATGGTATAAAAATTGAAGAAAATGTGAACCTGCCATCAGTGTGTGGACTAGTTGTAAGGGATTAACTTTCCAATAAGTAGCAGACATAATAAATACCATAGGCAAGAAGAAAATAAGTTATGTTTTCTTTTATTTCTTTCTTTCTTCTTTTTGTTTTTAAGACAGAGCCTCACTTTATCACCCTGGGTAGAGTGCTGTGGCATCACAGCTCACAGCAACCTCAAACTCCTGGGCTCAAGCAATTCTCTTGCCTCAGCCTCCCAAGCAGCTGGGACTATAGGCATGAGCCATAATGCCTGGATATTTTTTTGTTGCAGTTGTCATTGTTGTGCAGCAGGCCCGGCCCAGACTTGAACCCACTATGTTCGGTGCATGTGGCTGGCGCTGTAACCACTGTGCTACAGGCACTGAGCCAAATAAGTTATATTTTTAAATTGAAGGGGAAATATTTGCTTTTGTTTTGAGTATCTCATTTGAAATGATTCCAGTTTAAATTTTTTTCCTGACTAAGTGTGCGGACTGTCTTTATTGTTTTATTTTAAATTTTTACTTTATTTTTCTGATACAAGGAGGGTAGATGTTAAAAATCAAACTTGGAATAGACCCCCTATCACAGTGTGTGTTAGCCATAAATTATAGCCATATTATCCTCAGGTTAAATGTTCATTTCTGTACCCAAATAGTTTAGCAAATGACCATTAAATGACAAAAGTATGATCCCCTTAAAAATTTATTTTTATCCATCATGAATTGATTTTTGTGAGTGGTGAGAGGTGTGAATCTTGTTTAATTTTTTTACATGTGGCTATCCAGTTTCTTCAGCACTATTTGTTGAATAGGGATTCTTTTGCCTGGTATGTTTCTATCTGCTTCAAAACTCAGATGGGAATATGAGGATAGTTTCATCTCTGAGTTTTCCATTCTGATCCATAGGTCTATACTTCTATTTTTATGCCAGTACCATACTATTTTGTTTACTAGAGCTTTGTAGTGTAGCTCCAAGTCTGGTAAGGTGATGCCTCCTGCTCTGTACTTACTATGTAAGATTGGCTATTTGGGACTTTTTCTGCTTCCATACAAAGTATAGAACTATTTTTTTGAAATCTGTGAAAAATGGAACTGGTATTTTAATGGGGCTTGCACTGAATCTGTAAATCACTTCAGGTAGTATAAGTATAGCCATTTTGACAACATTGCTTCTGCAATCCAAGCGCTTGACATGTTTCCCATCTGTTTATATCCCCTATAATTTCTTTCCTCAACATTTCATAGGTTTCCCTACAGAGGACTTTCACCTTCTTAGCTAAATATATTGCTAAATATTTTATTTTCTTTGTTGCTACTGAGAAAGGTATTACATATTTTATTTGCTTCTCAGCTTGACTGTTGTTGGAGTATAATAAAGCTACTGATTTGTGAATATCAGTTTTGTAGCCTGAGACTTTACTGAATTTATTTATCTAATCCTGGCATTTTTTGGTCAAATCTGTGTTTTTCTTTCTTTCTTTCTTTTTTTTTATTGAATCATAGCTGTGTACAATAATTCAATCATGGGGTACAGTGTGCGGGTTTCACATACAATCTGAGATATTTTTATCAACCTGATTGACATAACATTCATGAGATTTTCACATTTACTACTTGTTTTAAAGCCCGTATCTGCGAATAAAATTGCAACACCTGCTTTTTTCTGTTTTCTATTTGCCTAGAATATAGATGACCATCCCTTTACCTTTTGTCTGTATTTATCTTTTAAGGTAAGATGAGATTCTTGTATTCATCAGATATCTGGCCTGAGCTTTTGTATCCAGTCAGCCAACCTATGCCTGTTTAGAGGACAATTTAAACCATTCACATTAATTGAAAATATTGATAAATCTTTAGAAAGTCTAGTGGATATTTTTAATCCTTTCATCACTGTGGAAGTTGGAATTTGATAAAAAGTTTCTGAGTGAGTTTACTTTTTTTTTTTAATTGAATCATAGCTGTGTACAGTAATTCACTCATGGGGTACAGTGTGCGGGCTTCACATACAATCTGAGATATTTTCATCTGCCTGATTGACATAACATTCATGAGATTTTCTCATTTACTGTGTGAAAACATTTTTGATCAGCATTTAGAAGTTTTCTCCT
>CAUYRH010065970.1:0-23486 GCA_963574655.1 Perodicticus potto | reverse complement strand
GAAAGGAAGAGCAGAGAGAGGGAAGGAGCGAGGGGGGTGGGGTCTTGGGGCCTTGGTGTGTGCCACACCTTTTGGGGGCAAAACACGATTGTAAGAGGGATTTTACCCAACAAATGCAACCAGTGTAACATGGTTTCTTGTGCCCTCAATGAATCCCCAACAATAAAAAAAAAAAAAAACATAGGCTATCAAAAGCACAATCCACATAAGAATAAATCAATGGATTGAAATTGATCAAAATTAAAAGCTTCCTTTTAAAACATGCTGCTAAGATAATGAAAACACACGTTGCACACTGGGAGAAAAGAATTTGCAATTGTTTATACAATAAAGGATTTGTATCCATACTATATAAAGGTCACTTAAAACCCAATAATAAGAAAACTCAAAAAAATGAGCAGAAGATTTAAATTTATATTTTACCAAAAAAGAGGATAGATATATGCATTACAACAAAAACATAAAAAGTTGCTCAATAGTTAGTCATTAAGAAAATATAAATTAAAACCACATTAGATACTACTACGTAATTATTAGAATGGCTACACTTTTTTCTTTATAAAATTCTTTTTTAAAAAAATTTCAGAATATTATAGGAGTACACACATTTTGGTTACGTATTATGTTTTGCACATTTCACGACAAAGCATGACCTTCACCCCAAATGTGTGGATTATACCTGTTAGGTATGAATTAATCCAGTCTTTCCTCCCCCACTCCCTGCACCTACTTGCTTAATGTTGAGTTTTACTTTCCTAAGTGCACGTAAGTGTTGATGACTACTTCCAGTTTAGTATTGAGTACGTGTGTTAGTTTTTCCATTCTTGTGATATTTTACTAAGAATTGTCTGCAAATCCATCTAGGTTTTTACAAAAGATACTAGATCACCATTTTTTTATGACTGAATAGTACTCTATACAAATAACATATTTTATTAATCCATTCATGTATTAATCGATTATAGTGTGAGTCACCATACCCAACATGGTTTTGTTTTTAAAAGTTCAACATCACAAATAATATGATGCAACCATTCTACTTCAAGATACTTTGTTAGGAGAAATAAAAGCAGATGCCCATACAAAGATCTGTACACAAATGTTCATAGCTTTATTTATAGTAGTCCAAACCTGGAAACAAATCAACTGTCCTGAACAAGTGAATGAATAAATAAATTTTGGTATTGACTCGTGCTACCACATGGGTGACTCATACAATAATTACGAGTGAAGGAAGCTTGACTAAAAAAGAGAGTATTTTCTGTATGAGTCTACTTCTAGTCCAAAATTCTAGAAATTGAAATTAGTTATGTAGTGATGGGAGGCTGATAAGTAGTTCTTTGAGACTAAGGGAGAAGAGTTGTAGGACAGAGAGCAGATTTATAATGGGGCATAAGGGATGGACATGTTTATGGTCTTGATTGTAATAATCTCACTGGTGTGAATGGCAAAAGTTTTCAAATGGTGCATTTTATTCATACATATGTTCAGTGTATTATACATGAATTATGTATCAATGAAGCTGGCTAAAAGTGGAATAAGCGCCACGTGAAATTCTCTAGATTCTTCTTTTCCTGATACAGTTTGCTTTCAGTTAGAAATGCTTTCAATTTGTACTCCTTTATACCATGTTATAATGTATTCACTACTCATTTTGGCAGAATAAAGATCTGACTGTTTTAGTTAAGGAAATGGAGCAGGGGCAGAGTGACCTGGAGAAGGTGCAAGAGCTTTATTCTGAGTCCTTGATCATGGATTGGTGGTACAACGTGGAAAAGGAAGGAGACAGCAAGTGAGTTGCCGGATCACGGTGTCTTTCCCATGGCTGGGGGCCTCTCAGACACTCGGTTTGCTTTCCAGAAAATGTTTTGTGAGATTTCTTTTAGTGAAAAGAATCACATGGTATGATTAAGTTAGAATTCTTTTAAGCAAAGAGAATTAATAATTTAATAACAGTGGACTTTTTAAACTTTCTATCTCTACCCATTGTGGACAGCCCTCCACACCCACTCAACCCAAGCAGTGACAGGGAAGAGAGGAGCTGTGGAGAAGGAGACTGGACTCAGGGATCAGGAGCCCTGAGGTCTGGACTTCCCCTCACGTGACCCTGGCGAGTCCCACAGTGTCTCTCCACACTGCCACATTGCCACAGGGTTCAGTTTCCTCATCTTGAAAATCATGGCTGTGACAATGAGGTTGGGGATAGACAATTTCTCAGGGCTGTCCGCATCTAATTTTCTAACATATTTCTAATCAGTAGTTCTTAAACAAAAATCAAAACTATTTCCCACACTCAGGAAATTTGTCAAATCTTATTGAAACATTACCCAGATAGTCAAGTTATCACAGCCCACCCTAGAGCAGAGTATCTTTATATTTAAAAGAATGATGGCAAACTGGGAAAAAAATTGAAAATACATTTATTAATCAGAATTTCTTGTTCATCAAAATGTATTATCTTTCTAATATCAAATTAAACATTCATATGGGTTGGGGACAGGACATGACCATGGAATCAGTAGAACGAGGTCGGTAATACAATGGCCATCTTACAAGAAGATTTTACAGCATTATTTTTTAAGTATTTGGGAAAGAACAGATACATCTTCTAAACTCAAAACATCTAAAAAAACAAACTAAGAACCAAATAAATGAGCAGCACTTAAGTATAAATTATTTTTTTCATACTCTCAGCCAGGGCCTTAACACGGTAAGTGCCACCTTGTGAACTGTTTTTCAAGTTTTCACATTACTTTTTACTTTACTAAATTTCAAGGTTTTCTGTTACTTTTTTATTGATGTATGTTTTAGTATTGTTTTTGAAGTTTTTATTCTATTTTGTAATAAAACACGGTGGCCCCAAGGAAAAATTTTGTTTAATTTTGCGGCAGTCGGTGTGTTAACAGTCTTCTTCCCCTCATAGACTCAAACTAAAACATCTCACAAAATAGCCAGCTGTTTCTTGGAAGTTGGATTGGTCTGCTGAATGTGTCTGTTGAATTGAGTAGTGATGACAGTCTTGGATTTTATATTTCTTTATTAGGGGCTGGAGGGATCAGAGAAGCATTTTAATATTCCAGACATTGCGTGTTAGGTGGGCAAGTTATTTAACCTGGTGAGCCCCAGGTCCTGTGTCTATTACATAGAAATAATGGCAGTGCTAGGACCACTGGGTGGGTTAAATGAGAATATACCTGGCATGTAACAAGAGCTCTGAATTGACATAAGGAGTGAAAGGCAGCACCCCAACCTTATAAATACCATGCTTCTGTACTTCCTTATACTTAAGAAAAATTGGTCCTCTTACTTAGCTATAGTCAACAACAAACTGCCCTTTTTTAAGTTTCTCACTAGGTGAAAAAAATGGTACAGTCACAAAATCTTTTTTCAAACCTTTTATTGAGTCAAAGTTATGTACCAAGAGAACTGGGATGCACAAATAGATAAAAGCCTGGTCCTTTCTGCCATGGGACACACAGTGTGGACACAGTCACACAAAGGATTGTGGAGTGGGGTGGGTGCTCCATGGAGGTAATGGAGGGGACGGCTGGTGACAAAGAGAGGGCACACTTTACAGTGTTGGAGCAGGGGATTTTTCCAGAAACTTTCCTGTCCGTGTTCAGAACTTCAAAGAAAGTAATGTCTGGGAAAATACATAAGCACTTCGGGGCCCCCCAGGCCCTATATCTTCTCCAGAATCGTTTGCCACAAAAGTTTCCTTTCTCTGGCTTTTGTAAGAGCTTGCTGGTTGACACTTTGGTTAGAGAAATGGCTTTCTGTATGCTTACACATTTACAGCCAGTTCTTCCTCATCTTAATCCCCACAACAGCCCTGCATGGTGGTGCACAGGTGAAGTTTCTTGCATTTCAGATGAGGAAAGGGAAGAGATTTAGAGAGGACTGAGCAACTTCCTCAAGGTCACATAGCCAGGAGGGACTAGACTTGTGATGTGAGCTGTGTCTTCTGACTCCACAGCTGGGCCCCTATCTACTCTTCTGCATGGAACAAGAAAAAAATGGCTATTTTTATATTAATCTAAATGAGGGAAGGCTCACTTCTTTAAGTTTGAAGTGTTCAACATGAAGGTAATGATTTAACTCTGCTTTCTTGATGGAAATTTTCTTTCCCCTCCTTTTTTTTTAACTTTTTTTTGGTCTACTTTTTATCTATGTCAAAGCAGGCATCAAAAGGAAATCTGTTCTATGGTTTCAACCCCAGAAAAATGCGCAAAACTTCAATCTGATGTCGAATCAAGGAGAACCTGGTCCCTGAATATGTTGAAAGCACCATGGGGCCTTTTGGATCAAAAGAGTCAGAAAAGGAAGGTCCTCCATGCAGGTATCAGTGAACAAAATGGCTTGACTCTTTACTGGTTTTGCTTCAGTGCAAGAAAAGAGAACAAAACTACACTCATATAGTACTTTCTTTAAAAGCCCTAACACTGTGTGTATTAATTAGAAGTTTTATTAAGATAATTATACATTTCACATGATCTCATGTATTTATCTTTCACCCAGTTCTTCCCAATGGTAACCTCTACTATAGTACGGAAGCCAGGATACGGATATTGATCTGATCCATGGGTCCTATTCAGATTGTCCCAGTTTTACTTGTATTCACTTGCCCTTTTATAACCACATCGACTTCCCTTTAAACCAGTGGTTCTCAACTTTCCTAATGCCGCAACCCTTTAATACAGTTCCTCATGCTGTGGTGACCCCAACCATAAAATTATTTTCGTTGCTACTTCATAACTGAATTTGCTACTGTTATGAATCGTAATGTAAATGTCTGATATGCAGGATGTATTTTCATTGTTACAAAGGGGTCACGACCTACCCACAGCAGAACCACTGCTTTAAACGCTTCCCTTCAGCTAAAATCATACTAAATCATGAGTTATTTCCCCATAAGATTGAGAAATAGGTGAGGCTGTCCTTCCTCACCACCCTTATTCAACATAGTACTGGAAGTTCTAACCACTGCAACAAGGTAGTCTATTGAACTAATTTTGCACCTTTGTCAATACCAGTTGGGCATATTTATGTGAGTTAAATCTCTGTTCTGTCTATCCCTCTGTCCAATACCACACTATCTGGAAGAAATAAAGCCAGAAATGTGGGGAAGGATAAAAGTAATCTGTCTCTATTTGTGGATAGCATATTGTCTATGTAGAAACAGTAAGAGAGCTACCAAAAATAGAAATTCCTAGAATTATTACATGAGTTCAGCAACATTGCCAGTTATAGGCTCAGCACACAAAATTAATTGCATTTCAGTGTACTAACAACCTACAGAAACTATATTAAAAGCCACTTATAATCACTGCAAATAAAATAAAATACATATACACTTAATATTTACAAGATCTGTGTGTTGTGAATTACAAAATTCTGCCCTAAGACATCAAAGGGGATATAAATAAATGCAGAAACATACCATGTTCTCACCTAATTGATCTACATGTTTAATTTCACTCATAATAAAATCCCATGAACATTTTTTTTTTTTGAGACAGAGTGTCACTATGTCACCCTCAGTAGAGTGCTGTGGCGTCACAACTCATAGCAACCTCAAACTCTTGGGTATAAGCGATTCTCTTGCCTCAGCCTCCCAAGTAGCTAGGACTACGGGCGCCTGCCACAATGCGCAGCTATATCTATATTTTTTGGTTGTAGTTGTCATTGTTGTTTGGCAGGCCCTGGCTGGATTCGAACCCTCCAGCTCCTGTGTATGTGACTGGTGCCCTAACCGCTGAGCTATAAGCACCAAGCCCAGAAACATTTTTTTATAAACATAGACAAGCATATTCTAAAATGTAGACAGAAACTTCAGGTCCGAGGAGAGCTAAAATAATATTGAAGAAAAGAGTAAAGTTGAAGGAATCCCTATACCTAATATTAAGACTTACCATGTAACTATATTAGTCAAGACAGTGTGGTATGGGATAGACAGAGAGATAGATAGAATAGAGATTTAACACACATAAATTTACCAAACTGATTTTGACAAAGTTGCAAAATTAGTTCAACAGAATAAGTACCTTATAATGCCCTTCAACAAATGGTGCTAGAGCAACATCTATAGGCAAAAAAGAAAGGAAAAAGAAACTTGACCTAAATCTCCATAATCTCTTATCTCCATAATCTCCTATACAAAAATGAACTCAAATGAACCACATAGTTCAATGTAAAACATAAAACCATAAAACTTCTAAAAAAAAAATAGAAGAAAATCAAGTTGAGGATGTTGTCCACATGCCTAGCTTTCTGAGAATTTTTGCCATGAAAGGGTGCTGGATTTTTGCCAAATCCTTTTTCTGTAAGAATGATAAATGATTTTCTTCTTTGATCTATTGATAATTTAGATTAGATTACATTGATGCTATTCAAATGTTGAAGCAACCTTGTGTATTTTAGAATATTTCCCACTTGATCTCAGTATATACTTCTTTTATTATATTGCTAGATTCAGTTTGCTTATATTTTGTTGAGGATTTTTATATCAAAGTTCAAAGTTCAAAGGTCTGTTTTCTTTTTCTTTTTTGTTCTTTTTTAATATCATCTTTGTCCAGCTTTGGTACTAAACTGACATTGTCCTCATCAAATGAGTTGGGAAATTGTCCTCTGTTCCTAGAAGAAATGAATCTAATTCTTCTTTGTTTGGTAAAATTATCATGAACCCATTTGGGACTGGAGATTTCTTTTTCAGGAGATTTTTTTCATAATTATTAATAATTCAATTTTTATAGTGGCTGAACAATGGTTTTAAGGCAGTTCATATCATCCATTTCATCTTGGTTGAGTTTTGGCAGTTTGTAGTGTCTAAGGAATTAATATGTTCATTCTTTCTTAATTTATCAAATTTATGAGTACAAAATTGCTTGTTGTATTTCTTTATTACTTTTTTTTATTAAATCATAGCTGTGTACATTATATTTCTTTATTACTTTTTTAATGGCTGCAAGATCTTTAGTGATATCCCCTAGGTTTTATTAGTTTTATTTTCCATTTGTTCAGTTGTTTCAAGAGAATTTATAGTTAATTGTTGAAGCATTTTTATGATTAGCTTGTCAGAAGATCCTTGTCAGATAACTGCAACTTCTAATACATCTTGGTGTTGGCACTATTTATTTTTTTCTCATTAAAGTTGTAATTTTCTTGGTTCTTAATGTGACGGGTGCTTTTTGGTAGTGTCCTGAACATATTGTTTATGATGTTAGGGTCTCTGGAGCCTCTTTAAATCTTTTTTTAGGGAGGAGTTACCCTGTTTAATTTTGCATATAGGCCTTGACCTGCTTCTGTGGGCTGTGGTTCCAACGGCAATTATTTTGGTGCTTGTTTTTGTGGGTTACTTGGGACTCCTACTGGTCGTTGCTGGTACTACCTGTGCTGGAAAGGGTCTCCTCCCTCAGGCCAGGATGTTAGGTGTCTTGGCAGGCGTGGGGTCGTTGTGGCAACCTCTCCCACTGCCGTTTCTGGGTCTCTGGACAGGGGAGGATAACCTTTAAATCTCAGGGACCAAGAGACTTCCTGGAATAGCGACTTCAGAAGCTTGTTCTCTCTAATGTCTGCTTGCTCCTGGTATCTCTGAACAAGGAGCAGCGTATTGGACCCATGGGGACAAACAGGCTTCTCACACTGGCCACTTGGTGGTATCCCTTCAGCCAGACCTGCCTACCTACCCCAGTGAACCTGAGTCTTGTGAGAGTTGCTACTTGTCCTAAGCATTTTAATGGCCTATTGTCGCTTTTACCATTTCATTTAGATTTGGGGTCCTTAGTATTGAAAGTAATAATGCTGAACTTTTATTTCACTTTACACTCAATTTATTTCACAGTTTTCACCAAAACTTTTCATGTTTGATGTAAAAAAAACGATGAAATGTGATGAATGACCAGTAATACAGAGGCTAGGGAGGAGTTAAATACTTGGATCCATTGCCAAACAAACATGTTTTCATTCAGAATTTATAGCATTCGAGAATAGAATAGTTTTTATATTTGGGGACTTTGGAAGCTAAATTTCAGTTTCATATGGCACACACAAAATGTGGTTGTTTTCATCTAGAAATTTTGGTCAAGGTAGCCTGCCAGTGTGGTCAATGGCAGAAGCTTAGCTCTCCTATATGAGTCGTTTATCTCTTTTTCTCACAAACACAGGCCCAAAGAGAGTGTATCTTTCTCAACTCCTGGTTACAGAGGCAACCAAGACAGGGCTCACCCTTTTGTGAGCCACAAAAGCACACTCTCACCTTCATGCATGGAGACCACTAGTATTACTTTTCTGTGTAAAAGATAGATAATTTGCAGATACTTAGCCAATCTTTAACTATCTAATTTCTTATAGGAGAGGGTGAGTTCCCTCTCAATGAATATTTGAACATGTTTCTTTCACAAATACTGACATAAATCCTAGATACTTGTACTGCTAGATTGTGAAGTACAGAATACATTTACAATTAGTGTGGTTTATATCATCCAATATGAAAAGTAACCAAGTTAACTTGGCACAGCCTGATTGTCCTCTAGAGAATAAAGATCAATATTTGATGAGTATCACTTTCTAGGAGAAGGGATGCAACAGAAGGTAGAAAATAAGGTAGATAAAGGTCTGGACAACAACTGTGGCATGTAGAATTTCTAAAATGACTTACCAAAGATGTGTTGACCTAAATCCTGCAACCTTTGAATATGTTGAGACATCACTCTCATAACCATGTTACATTGACCTTAAAGACAAGGTTGGGTAGGTGGGTCCAGTGTAATCACATGAGCCCTTATAAGTAGGAGCTTTATCCAGTTAGAAGAGAAAAAGAGATTTGAGCCATGAGAGGAATTCAGTACACCATTGCTGGCTTAAAGATGGGGAAGTCACATGAAAAGAAATGTGGGTGCCTTATGGAGCTGAGAGAGGGCCATGGGCTACAGCCAAAAAGGAAATAGGGATCTCAGTCCTACAGCTGCAAGGAACTGAATTCTGCCAACAACCTGAATGGAGCTTGGAAGCAGATTTCTCTCCAAAAGACGTGCAGTTTGAATTCAGATAAAGGGGGAAAGCTGCTATGGCAGCCTTCAGTTAGTGGTAGGACTATGCGCTGAGGGTTGGGGAAAATTGTATCTAATGAAGTATCTCCTATCTAAAGTTCCTTTTACTCCTTTTCCCATGACACCAACAGAATCAACTAAAACCAGCTTGCTCAGAAGCCAGATGTCCATCCTCAAGAGCTTAACGTGCAGTGAAAGGAAGGATGGCAGCTGGAACACTGCTCCAAGTGACACAGGCAAGCCAGAGAGGGTCTCTGTCCCAGGAAGCCCAGCTGGCCTCCTTTCACCCAATGGACTCCTAAGGGTGTAGATACATTGGCAAAAAACAAATCATATTTTAACTGGGCCCAGATTGCGTCCTATTTAAAAGAATCCCTTATAAGTCAAGTCTACCTGCTTTAGGAACTGGATTTTCTTAGGGCTAGACTTGTACTTAGAGTGCTTGAGTGTTTAATGTACACGTGGATCATGTAAGTAACTATGGCGCTGGTGGTAATACTTGCTGCAACTCCGTGGTTTGAATTTGAAACTTTAATACTTGATAGTTGGCTTATTTCATTCCTTTCATTCATGGCATTCCATCCAATGAACCCCTCTTTGGCCTAAATTATCAGCCTTTTGGGAGCTAAATATGATTTTTCTACTCCATTTTCATTATTATTGATAGATATATTATTTTTTAAATAACACATTTTTAAAACTTTTTTCCCTTTATTTCCCTATATTTCAAATAGTTGATAAATTCCACATATTCACAGTTCACTGGCACCAGAGGTGACAAATGTACCTTTGGTAGGAAGCACCTGAGTAACAAATGTACACCTGTCATTACTCAGTCATCTTGTAATCAAACTCTGTTTTCTTTTTTTTTTTTTTTGCAGTTTTTGGCCAGGGCTGGGTTTGAACCTGCCACCTCCGGCATATGGGGCCGGCGCCCTACTCACTGAGCCACAGGCACCGCCTCAAACTCTGTTTCACTAATGCTGATCTGTGTGATATCTTTTCCCAGTTTCAATTATCCTATCACATTTCTATAGGAAAATGCTATAGGCACAGTCTCTAAAGGGCTAATCGAATGATGATTAGAACATGATTTCTTAGTTATTTCACTAACTCACATACCCCTTCTTGACACTACTCATTCAAAAAGGTAACATTCCTAATCATTTATAAATTCAAGTTTATATAAAGATGTAAATTTAAACCCTAGAATATGAATTAGAAAATTTGAACTTACAACTGAACACAACTTGACAAGATTTTTGGTTTTCTACATAGCGTTAAAAAACCACAATAGTGACTATCAGAAACTAAAATGTTGATCAAGGCTCTACTGCATAATTTGGGGGTGTCTAACAGGTCAACATTGAATAATCATAAGTTGATAGTATTCTCATTGAACATTTTAGGTGGCTCACACCTGTAATCCCAGCACTTTGGGAGTCTAACGTAGGAGGATCTCTTGAGGTCAGGAATTTGAGACTAGCCTAAGCAACCTAGGAGAGGCCTGTCTCTTAAAAAACAAATAACTAAATTGTAAAGGTGAATTTTCTGGAGAGTGAGAGGATGAGTATATCTTATTCTTCGATAGAGATCTCAATGGATGTTGGATGATGTAGATAAGCAAAACAATGGTAGTGCTATATTTACCAAAGCATTGGCCGTTAGTGTGAATTGCAAAGGAATTTTGCCTGAGAACCCACTCTGACAGATTAGGTTCTTTGAAATATGGTCCATTTATGAGCCCTGAGTCATAGCGGAGCTGAGACAACTGTGATCCTTTTGCATTTTGCTATAAACGCCATATATGAGGAGAATATGTAACTGCAATTTCCCCTTCCACAGAAGTAGGCATCCTGCTAACAGATGAGTATCTCGATGACAAATCCTCAGAAAAACTTACTCAAGAAGGAAGCCAAGTTTATGATGAGTGAGTGCTTGAATTTTTTGAGAACAGTTTTTTCTGTTACCCACCAAGTTGTAAGTTTTAAAACACGACCGTCTTGTGTTCTTAGTATTTCAGATACGTCTTCAGAAAACTGGCTCAACACCTATGGCTTGGTTGCCAAGAAACTGACCATCACGGATGCCTTGTCAGTGGCTTCAGTCCCCCACGCCTCGACCTACATCCCCATTCTGGACAAGCACGTTGTTTCCAAAGTCTTTGATGAGGTGAACTGTCCATGTCTCCCAGCTTGAGTTATCTTTCATTTTCTGCCCAAATACAAATTAGTACACTTTAATTGCTTATATGGTTGTAGCAGAAATATATTGTAGCCGTGGGGATAAAAATATCTGTAAAGACAGTTAAAAAGAGAGAGAAAGGATAGCTCTTAAGAAATGTTTCTTTGTTTAAGATGAGAGAAAAATTGGTCTTTGTTGCCTTGTCAGTCTATGGCTTTTTGCTGATGGGTGGAAATGTGGGGTTGCAGAAATGTTCAAAAACTCTCTAGGTCAGAGTAACAAGTGAATAATCATCCAAGATGAAAGACAGGGAGAACTGTGACAGATTACATCCTTCCTTTGCTGACCTTCTCTTCCTAAATTGAGCAGCATCTTCCCCATCATAAAAGCCTCCTAAGGAAAAAGTGAGAGAGAGAGGAGAGAGAGAGAAACAGACAAGCAGAGAAGACAGAGAGAAAAGAGACAGTGTTAGTAAGAGAACCAACCAGTAGAGGCCACACGTCAGGCCAAAGAAGAGAACACAAGCTTACAGGTGCGGTGGAGTTAAATGTAGAGTAAGGCCAAGTTAAGTACTGAACAGCTTACACTGCACTTGGCCACTGGGAGGTCCTTCTTACAAGTCCAGTGAAACAGCCAGCCTATATTGGGATAAGGAACAGCAAAGAGATCAGAGCACAAACATTGAACCCCAGTGCTCTCTATCAAATATAACTGCAACTAATAATTGAAATAGCAACGTATAAGGCTTTATAGTCACTAAGTGGAAACAATATACCTAAAAGTTCCTTTCTCATGCTAAAATATTTGCAGAGGAAATAATGCAATGTTTGCAATTTGCTTCAACATAAATTGGATGGTGGGAGGAGTAGACGGAGGGGAGAAGCAGCTGAAAACAGATTGGCCGTGAGTTGATCATTATTAAATTTGGATAAATAGAATGTTGAAGGGGGAGGCTCATTCTACTCTTCTTTCTGCTTTTTTATATACAGTAGAACTTCCATCGTTGACCACTTCCCTGCCTTGACCACCTCCTTAAGTTGACCTAATTTTCATAGACTAGACATGCACCACATATAAAATTCAGTACAATGGGCCTAGTTCCTTGTGTTGATCACCTCTGTATGTTGACCAATTTGGTACAGTCCCTTGGGTGGTCAACTTACAGTGGTCCTACTGTGAAATTTTCCCTAAGAAGAAGTTGAAAAAAATCAAAGGTAGGCTAACTTAAAAAAAGAAACAAAGAAATAACCTTATCCACCTGGCCTTGAAATAGCCGAGATTTGCTGCATTTGGAAGAAGCAGATGAATTGATGAAACTTTTTTCTATTAATCACATTTTAAGAATTATAACCCACAGACGCTGTCATCCATCCTGGTATAATACGGCCAGTGACTCTTACTCTGAAGGCTTTATGTTTGTTATCCTTTAGGCTAATTCCTGGCTACTTTGCTTCAAGATAAACAGACCTGTTGTGACCCAGTGAACTCTAACCTGATAAGTCAGGTATCAATTTTTTTGACTTCTTCCAGAAGCAACAGAGAGAAAGTGAACACTGATTCATTTTTTCTAGGAAGTTTGGTGACAGATTATTCATATTGTGCACATTTTTTATTTTAATGTTCTTGAATTGCATTTGGAACAAAATATACTTAGTGAACTCTCCCTGGAAATAGAATTTTCTTGGAATTATCATGCTGCTTTCTAAACCTCCAAGCAACTTGAAATACATTGAAAAGTAAATTTCTGAAAAAAGTATAGTAGGATAGGGAAGCATAAACATAAAATCCAGGAAAGAAACCATATTTATAGACTAGATACATAAAAATATTGTTTTGCATAAAAGCATAAATAAAATGAATGCAGATCTCAGAAACATATCTATAACATATATGACAGTCAAAGAGGGTCACAAGAGTAATAGTGGATATATCAGTATAAATCAGTGTTCAGTATACAAACACACTTCCATACCATAATGGATAAGGGAATAAGAAAGTATGATAGATACCTCAATGGAAAATCTAGGTGGGAGAAAAAAAAAAAAACAGGCTGAGCCCGGTGGCTCCCACCTGTACTCTTAGCAGTCTGGGAGGTCGAGGCGGGTAGACTGCTTGAGCTCACATGTTCAAGACCAGCCTGAGCCAAAGTGAGACCTCCTCTCTAAAAATAGCCAGGTGTTGTGGCAGGCACCTGTAGTCCCAGCTACTTGGGAGGCTGAGGCAAGAAAATCACTTGAGCCCAAGAGTTTGAGGTTGCTGTGAGCTAGGATGCCACAGCACTCTACCAGGGGTGACAAAGTGAGACTCTATCTCAAAAACAAACAAACCAAAAAAAAAAAAAATGGAAAAAAGGACAAATAGTCAAAGCCACATATAAAAAGATTTAACTTTACTGGTAACCAAATATAAGCATTCTGAAAAATTCAAATTGAAAATCAATTAGATACCTCTTCTCACATCAAATTGATAAGGTTGAAAAATAGTAAACAATGATAGGGTAAAATGGGAACTATTACATCCTGCCAGTGGGAGAATAAATTGGTGTGACCTTAGTGCAATATGTTCAGAGCTTACATTTACCCCAGTAAACCTATATATTATCAGGAATGTATTTAAGGGAATAATCAGATATACTGACAAATATATGCAGAGAATAATTACTGCTGCCTTGCATCTAATAATGAAAAACTGAAAATAGCCTAAATATCTAGTAGTACATTCATGTAATAGAATTTCATACATTTATTAGGTATCACATTTCTGAAGATTTAGTAATGACATGAGGAAAAGCCCTCAGTATCATGCTAAATAAAGAAACCAGATTATAAAAGTCCATATATAGTATGTTAGCAATTGGGTTATATGTATGTTTTTATAGACACAGCACTCTCTCCCTCCTTCCTTCCTTTTTTCCTTTTACCAAAATGTTAACAGTTTAACTGGGTGGTGAGATTGTTAGAGAAGCTTATTCTTCATTCTTATAATTTTTTTGTTCTTTATTTATATAATTTTTGGGTTTTATTATAGTACTTTTAACTTTATTATAGTACTTTTAACTCTGAACATATATTAATTATGTACAGAAAAAGTTAATAAAAAGACCTGAAAGCAAATGATAAAAGAAATAAATATAAAGAGAACTTAATTTTTAATTGATTTTTTTATTTTTACTTGGTAAGTAATGAATATATTCTTAGCATATGAGATTTAAACCATTCTGAAGTCTGTAGAGGAAAATGTAGAATCTTTTCTCACAATCACTCCCATCCATGGAGGAAACATTTTGAATAGTTTGGTAAATTTCCTTTCAATCCTTTTTCTACACGTGCATATGTATATAGGTATATACACTAACATATATAGAGGGTGCCAAAAAATGTATGCACATTTCAAGAAAGGAAACAAGTGTATTAAAATTGTAATATTCAATATGTACCAATAACGTTTGTTATATTGTATCTTGTATCTCTTGTAATTGCAGAAGTCAAATGTGACTTGAGTGTTACACATTTAATATAGTTTTTTCCTTTCTTTAAATGTACATACATTTTGTGCACCTTCTGTATTTATACATTTGTACATAGTGATTCTATAAATGTAAATAAAGCAATACTATATAGATTTTCTATTTTATCTTTTAAAAATTATGTCATAAGGCCAGCCATGGTGGCACACTCTTATAATCCTAGCACTTTGGAAGGCCAAGGCAGGATTTCTTCAAACACAGAAGTTTGAGACCAGACTGGGAAACATAATGAGAGCCCATTTCTTTTAAAAAAAAAAAATTAGCCAGGCATAGTAGTGTTTTCTTGTAGTCCCACTTTCTCAGGAGGCCTAGATGAGAATATCGCTTGAACCCAGGAGTTTGAGGCTACAATAAAGCTATGACTATGTCATTGCACTCCAGGCTAGGTGACTCTTTGAAAAGACTCTGTCTCAAAAAGAAAAAAAAGATAAAAGAAAAACAACCAACATTATATCTTGGAGCCTTTCCACAGGAGTAGATATTGGTCTATCTCATCTGCATTAGCTACAAGGTTCTTCCCCATTATTGATAGACATTGACATTATATTCTTCCTAACTGTATTCAAAATAATCCTGTAACATTTCATTGTACATAGATTTGGGGGCACATGTACAACTCTGTCTTTGGGATAGATTCCTTCAAGTGGGATTGCTATAACCATAGAATATGTACAGTTTAAATTTTGATAGATAAATTCAAATCATCCTCCAAATACATTTACTATTTCCACTAGTTCGTATCCCCACAGTGTATAATAATGGGCTTTTCCTAAGAGGAACTCTATATAATACTTGGTAATCATTAGTCCCATGCGTGTAGAAATGTTTTGAAAACCCTAATATTCAGTCATGAAATCCTGATTCAACTTGTCCTTTCCTATGCTGAAGAAGTAAACTTAGTAACTCAGGCCAGCATTCAGAAATTTGCTCTCTGTATCTGTACTCTGGTAAAAATGCTGTTCCTACTCTGAGGTTGTCATAGGATTAAAAGAAGAATGCATATAATGCACAGTGCTTGGCAGATACTTCATAAATGTTGGCTTTCATCATAAAAATTTATTCAACAAATACATGCCCACTGTGTGGCTGTACTGGACTCTAGACAACAGTGCTTTCTAGAGGTAGGAGATGAGAATGTTCTCCTGAAGAACAGGACCTTCACTACTTTCCTCTCATTGTTTTTCCTTCTTGTAAATCCTAACTGGACTCTGAAGACTCACTCTTGACAGCCAATATTCCTACCCCAGAGCAACTTAGACAATCTCATGAAAAAAATAGCAATGTAAATAAGACAATTTCTAATTAAAGGTGAAGAGTGGGAAGTGCTGTGTGACCATGCAGCAGAGGCCCCCACCCAAGTTTGAGTTGTCAGAGAAGGTGTGGGGGGAGTTATAAAGGCAAAGAGAGGGGGAAGTGGGTCCCTGGCAGTGGGAGAGGTATGGGGAGGCCCAAGGGGCAGAGGAAGTTTGTCATTCCAGAGGAAGTTCAGTGGGACTGGAGAAGGCAATAAAGGGACTGGTGCAGGAAGATCCTCAATTGACTTAAGGATTTTGAAACTGTATCCTGAGGGGAATGAAAGGGATTTTAGCAGAGGAGAGAGGAAATTAATTTGGGACTTTGGTTGTTATGCAGAGAATTGTTGGAGGGAGAGGTGAGAGGCTGGAAGATGGGTCCAGTCAAGAGGAAGGCGTTTGGGCCCAGTGACCACGCTGGGGATAGCCCCCAAGTCTATTTATAAAGTCAAGTCAACAGGACCAGACGACATGGGGCTCAGAGAGAAAAAAAAATGTCAAGAGTGATTGTCCAGAGTCCAGCCCAGATTAACAAAAAGGAAAAACAATGAGAGACAAGCAGTGAGAGTCCTGTTCTTCAGGAGAATATTCTAGTCTCCTGCTGCTAGAAAGCAAAGCCAAGGGAAGGGGATGAACCATTCTCAATCGTGTTTCATGGGCACTTGCATTGTACTTGGTGCCTTCTGTGGCACTGTAAATTCTCATCATGAGAATAAAGGAGGGTAAGTGTGCACTGCCCTCTTTTGAAAGTAAGAACAAGAATTGTGATGATAGAAATATGTTGCAATAAATTCCGATTTCACCTTCAAAGCACATTTTTATCTTTTATTTTCTAATATTTTCTTTGACTGGAAGAGACCTTCAGCTATAGATGGAAAGAATAAAAAAACAATAATCTAGACTACCTCCCACTTGGTGGGATGAATAGCTTTTTGAGATTTGGATCTAGTAGAGCTACAAAGGAAATGTGTTTGATTCTTACCTCGCTTCATGGAGAATTTTTAATTGACTCTTCCTCCTGTGTCCTTTTTGTGGCCACATCTGTCTGTGAAGCAGTGTTTGGCTTTGTCCCTAGCTCTTTGTTTTATTCATGACTTACGTATGGACTCTTTCATCTTCTGGAACATAATGCTGTTTTGGTTCTCAGTGTTTCCTGGACCAGCATCAAATCTGTCACCTTGGAAATGAAGTATTGAGCAGGGAGGTTGCCCTAGCAACTCTTCATTACAAGATGCGAAATGGACCAGATAATTTAATCTTAGCTCTTTCAAAAAGATTAATTCATCACCAAGTCACATACAGAATAAAACTGCATTAGCTATTTGATGGACCTGGAATTTAAAGCTCTTTATTGCCAATTGCTTTGAAAAAAAATTGGAACAATTTGGGAAGATTAGTCTGCATCATCGGAGATTCTACCTCATCATCTATCATCACCATCATTATCATAAAGTCATTGCACCCCATCAAGGCATCCTGCCTTGTCCTCCTCTGGGTTCTGCACATAGCTTTGTGGTCAGATGTCCTGGATTTGTACCCCAGCTATCTTATTTATTCCTGAGGGGCCATGGCAAGGTCCTTAATCTTGTATGCAATGAATTCTCATCACGTACTAGGTTCTGAATGAAGCATTTGATATCATCAAAGTATCTCATGTAAAACTTAGAGGAACATGTGATGTGGCTGTTCATTTCTCCATTTAGCTACCAAGGAACATTAGGTTCCAAAAGGGGACAGTGTCAAAATCGTGACATTTTACTGCTTTCAAATATAGTAGCATTGAACACAACAAAACTATATAATACAAAAACTTTTTTCAATTTAAAATGAGCATTATCACAAAAGCTACATATGTATATTTGTTGTATAAAAAGATTAAAAGATATAAAGTGAAAAAGAAAGAAGCAATAAAGTTATAACCTACCACAGATGAGTCATCTGATGATTATTTGGCTCGACCCTCTACTACATATTATATGGCCTTTATATATCATTTATATAGCCTTTATTCATTTTGTTTTAACCAAAGTGAACTCAAACTGAGCACATTGTTTTTGTACCTGCATTTTTACTCAACCATGAACATCATTCCATGCCAGCATGTACTCATCTTCTATACCAATTAAAATGGTAATGAACATTTTAATTGAAACTTAAATCAAAAATAATATTTTATTGTATAGATGTGTAGACTGGGAGATGTGAAAGGTAATCTACACTATAGTAGCTATTTTCATGAATTTATGAATGAGCTTGTTGACAAGCCACTTGGCCAATTAATTTGGCTCTGCCTCCCTTTTGTTCTGGGGATCCAGCAGAAGTTGCAGCTTGAACAGCAGGTGTGTAAGCGTCAGCACTCTGCAACTGGCTCAGCTGCAGCAACTGCAAAGCCACTGCATCTTTATTTAAAGAAGCATCATCCTTGTGGGATCTGCACAGAATTTCCTTTACCTGTGCCCAATCAGAACCTCTCCTTGGCCAATTTCTTAGTAAACTCTGGGATATTTATTAGAAGAACTGATTTAGTTGAAAAACAGTGAAGTTGGTGAATTCAGTCTGGGTTGAACAATAAATATATAATCACCAGTTTCACACTGCTTTCAAACACAGCTGGAATGCTGTCAGGTAGCCATATACCTGTTCACTATAACAATTAATAGCTGTGTGTACAGTTCTATATTCTACTTTCTTCCTTTAGCATACATCATGAACATTTTTTCCTTTCCTGCTTTTGGATGAATTTTAATGGTGGCACTAATATTTAGTAATATGAATTACTACAATCAATGTATTCCTCCCATCATGGAGAAGCTTATTTGGAATTTTAAAAGCGCTCATTTTACTATCACTTGGAATAGTAACAGTAAAAAACAAGCAAATTGCCTCCCACCAATTGCTATGTGAAAGGTATTTTGTTTTAATTTTTGATTTTTTTACCATTTATGAAGTTTTCTATCTAAGCTAAATATAGCTCTTGAAATCTTTTTCACACCATTAATATTCTTACCAAATGACTCTTAAAAAATAGGAAAGTTATACTGCATCTCAAGCATCAATTACCAAGAATTCAAACTTGGTGGAATCTAAGCTTAATTATATTTTTTGAATCTCAACCATTATTTTAATGTACATACAGTTTTAATCTTCCTTGTACTCAATCAATGGTTACTTTGCGCATGTATTGTGCTAGAAACTAGTGTTTTCATTTTGTTTGTGTTTTTGTTTTTATTCCTCTCCTTACGCAGAAACTAGTATTTACAAAGGGGATAAGGAACTCCAGAGGCTGGTGGAAAAGGGAGCCATAGAGGAAAAGTTGCACTTAAGTATATTTGTGTACAGAGAGACTGAATGAGAAACACGTGGAGAGTGCCCAGTGCCTGGCAGAGAGCAAGGAGACATTCTGTTATTGTTACTGATAAGCTCTGCTTGAGGGATATTTCGTTGAACAGTGGGAACAATTCTAACTGAATCAGCCCAAATTGGCCTGTCCATGAATTCCAGCAATTTATATGGCCTTTATGGTCAGTGATTCGCTCTTTCTCTCTCTCTACCCCACTCTCTTCCCGCACCCCTTTCTCTCTCCCTGTTCTTTCCTTTCCTTTTTCTCTCCTAGTGAAAATCTTGGCACAGAGTGTGATTTTTGTTTTTACTTGAATTTTCTTTTTTTTTTTTTATTAAGTCATTTCTACATAGATCATGTATACGTCTATGCCATTATGGGATTCAATGTGTTGATTATTTGTACAAATTGGAGTGCTTACATCCTGCTAATCAACATAGCCTTCACCTCATTTACCCAATTACAGCATTAAGACATTTGTGTTCTACACCTGATGAATCCAACTTGTACTTGCAATATGCTCCTGAGGTGTGGTCCCCCTACTAATCCTCCTTCTATCGAACCACCCCCCTCCCTTCCCCTCGCCCTCCCCTACCCTCCTTTATCCTAGGCTATAGCTGTGTTACATTTTTCATATACAAGTGTGAGTGATTACAAATTGGTTTCACAGTAGTACTGAGTACACTGGATTTTTTTTTGTGATTATTAATGTCAGTTTACAAAACTTTTAGGTTAACCTTGAAAGAACTAAAGCAGGTAATATGTTGAGACTCCTTTTTGTTATCAAATATTGACCCAAAGAGTGTCTCCTTAGTCTGCTATGCTTGATTTGCGTTATAAGTAATGTAAGTAATAAGTGAACCCCTGTCATGGGTGCTGCGACCAGGTGGTTTGACTCCCTCTCAAACAGAATGCACAGTCTTCATTAACCTCTCTATACTTCCACTTGCTTCCTTACTGAAGCGGACAGCCATGATTCTGCCCCTCAAAGTCCTCACGAGGGTGCCCCCATGACCTCATAATCACACCAAAGTTGACATCATAAAGAAAATCTCTCATATAAGCTGTATGCAACTACCATGTTGCAAAAACTAAGAGGACAGACTCAGGGTGTGGAGTATGACTCTGTCTTTCCCTGAGTCTGCATGCAGAAAGGAAGGAGAGTGAGCACACGGAAGCCAGGCGAGCCTCTGCCACACTGAAGCACACGACGGCCATGCAAGGCATGCGATCTAAACCCAGGAAGGAGGGAAGTAGAACATTGAACCTGGCCTTTTTCTGAATATTGAGTCAGGAGCCAAGCTGATGGTGGTGAAATGTTACAGTGTTGCTAAATATTTTGTGATATTGACTTATTGAGCCCTTAACTGGCAAACTTGAAGAGCTATTTGTAGGCTTCTAAAGGAGTATTTTTTCCCCAAGGACGAAAAGGAAAAGGGAAAAAAAAAAAAAAAAAACAACCACGGATGTCTTTCATTTTGTTGAGATTGATTTTTTTTTCTTCTGAAAATTTATGTGACATATAATTCTCTTTTGAAAGATGATGTTTTTCTTGCTTCTACAAGCTTCAATCCCAAAGTCCAGTCATGCTGCCTTTTAGCCCAGTTCTGGCTACTTCCCTTTGATCAGGATTGTTTAGAAGCCACATGCTGAATTCCTGGGACTGATAAGTAGCAATGTTGAACTATTCAGCCTCTCCTCTTCCTATGCGCTTCAGTTGTCTAAGTCTTAGTCTTGTGTAAATGTTAGTCTTAATGGTTTAAGTACAAAATTAACGTAAGTAGTTTTTAAAGTATATGAAACTGTACAGTAAAAAGTAAAAGTTCTACCTACCCTCTTCACTTGTCCCGAAATCCCCATTTTTAGAAATAACCACTGTTGATAGTTTTAAACCTATTTTTTTTTTTTTTATGTTTCAGGCGTTTTAAAACTAAATAGAGCATTTCAGATAAAGTTCAGGGCCCCTCTCTCCTAAGTTTCCATGTTTCAATGTTCTTGGTACAAAAGTATTAAACATCGTTCCACAGGTTTAAAACATACAGATGGTATCATAGTGTAAACTTCTTTCTGAAACTTAAACTATTTGGTTTAACACATTTTTTGAGATTTTTATCTACCTTGATTAATTTTCCCCTTGCTGTGTTTTTCTAATGAGTCCATTTCCATTTCTTCTAAATACTGATAAATATGGATTTATTTCTGACCTCTTATTTTCTGTTGAAAATTATTTTCCTTTGCTTCTTTATGGTATTCTTTCTTGTTTTTTGTTAGATTGAAAAAGTTGTCTATAGTCGCTCTTTTTCCCCCTCCTATGCTTGTTCAGAAGCAGTAGGTGGTACTTCCATTCCTTTAGTAATTATTTAAAGTTTTAACATACAGGAAGAAAATTTGTAAGTCTTAAGTTATTTTGTATTTTTATAAAGGTCTCTGTTGAGCATTTTGAAGATACTATCTTCTTTTAATTTGTTTCTGTAGATTTAGGGAATGCAAGTGTTTTTTATTACATGAATGAATTATATAATCTGAAGGGTTTCTCATGTACCTGTCACCAGAATAGCATACATGGTACCAGACAGGTAAATTTCGTCCCTCACGCTCCTCCTTCCATTCCCCCCTTCTTAGTTTCCAATGTCCATTACACCACGTTTTGACTGTATATACCCATTGTTTAGCTCCCACTTACAAGTGAGAACATGTGGCATTTGTTTCTCCATTCCTGAGATACTTCACCTCTTCTAAAATAATGTTCTCTAGTTCCATTCAAGTCACTACAAAAGACATTCTTTCATTCTCTTTTATTGATTACGTAGTATTCCATGGCAAATATATGCCACATATTCTTTATCTACTCAGCAAATGGCACTTAGGTTTATTCCATATCTCGGTAATAGTGAATTGTGCTATGATAAATTGCAATAATTGTGATAATTGGGTGCTGATTTTTTATATATATATGTAAAGACTTATTTTCCTTTGGGTAGATACCCAGTAGTGGAATTGCTGGATCAAATGATAGATCTACTTTTAATTCTTCGAGGAATCCCCATATTGTTTTCCATAGAGATTGTACTATTTTATATTCCCACCAACAGGGTAAGTGTTCCCTTTATAGTGCATCTATGCCAACATCTATTGCTTTGTGACTTATTAGTAATGCCCATTCTGACATGGTAAGGTGGTATCTCATTGAGGTTTTAATTTGCATTTCCCTGATGATGACTATGTTTAATATTTTTTCATATGTTTGTTGGCTATTCGTTTATCTTCTTTTGAAAACTGTTCATGTATCTTGCTCACTTCTTGATGGAGTTATTTGGGGTTTTTTCTTGCTGATTTGAGTTCTTTGTATATTCTGGTATATTATTTCTTTGTCAGATGTGTACAGTCTGTGCATATTTTCTCCCATTCTACAGGTTGTCCACTTGCTTGGTTGATTATTTCTTTTGCTGCGCAGAAATTTTTAATTTAATTAAGTCTCAGTTACTTATTTTTGTTGTTGCTGTATTTGTTGTTCGGGTCTGTCACAAATTCTTTGCCTAACTCAATGTTCAGAAGAGTTTTTCTTGTTTTCTCCTAGAATTTTCTGTGGCCTCAGGTCTTACAGTTAAGTCTTTCAGTTTGGGCAGAATGGGCATTCTAACAAGATTGATTATTCTAGCCCAGGAGCATGGGATGTTTTTCCATTTGTTTGTGTGGTCTGTGATTTCTTTCATCAATGTTTTGTTGTTCTGCTTGTAGAGATCTTTCACTTCCTCAGTTAAGTATATTCCTAGCTATTTTAATTTATTGCAGCTATTGTATATGGTAGTGGGTTCTTGATTTGACTCTCAGCTCGTTATTAGCGTGTACAAATGTTACTGATTTGTATACATTAATTTTGTAATTTGAGACTTTACTGAATTTATCAATAAGACTCTAGGAGTCTTTTGTTGTTGTTTTTTTTTTGTTTTGTTTTGTTTTTTTATTGAATCATAGCTGTGTACAATAATTCAATCATGGGGTACAGTGTACGGGCTTCAGATACAATCAGAGATATTTTCATCAACCTGATTGCGATAACATTCAAGAGACTTTCTCATTACTTTGTGAGAACAATT